>LPNX010759915.1:228933-255954 GCA_001517045.1 Pseudotsuga menziesii | reverse complement strand
ATTGCAGATAAGTCTCAGCAAACCAATCACCGATTTCCGTCACAGAGGGCCTCCAAAACATAGCCCTCGAGGTACGACGTAAACCCCTCTTGAGCAGATACTGAGTTCAACCGGTAANTGTTATTACAAAACCATGGCTTCAAACCATGGGCACCCAAAACCCTAAACCCTGGATTTAAACCATGGGTTTATTACAAAAAGGGGTTTTGACTTACCCGACACCCCTAAGACTATTTTGACCCATAACTCCGCTTACAAACAACCGCGGAGTTACCAAAACTAATAATCCTTAGGGTATGCATCCCAACAGTAAGTGGACCCTTGACCAAGGCATTTAAGGGGGAAAAACCTTATCCACCTTGAAAACTGTATTAGTGTCTAATCCTCCTTGAATTTATTTAAACTTATCTCTTCATTGCTAAGAGTTCCCTTGATCGACTAACCCCATTGGCCTCATGAACTCTATCATCCTACAAGGAAAAAAAGGAACTCATTATTTTTCATGTGTTATTTAAATCTATATATAATTTTATTAAATCATTAATTTTAAGAAAAATATTAAATTTTGTTAAAATTTTATTTAATTTAATTATATCCCTTCTATATCCAATAATTAATAACACTTTGTGTCTATCTTTAAATATAATAACTTATAAAGAAATAATTAATAACACTTCGTATCTATCTTTAAATATAATAACCAATAAAGAAAGCATGTGGACAGTATATTAGATCATTTATTTATTTACTTAAAATTAAATAATAATAATTTTTAAGATGATTAAAATATTTTTTGATATTTTTAGAAAAGAAAATAAATATTAATATTAATAATTTTAATAGAGTAGTAATTGGAAAAAATGACTAATCTTATAGGGAATTATTGTGTCAGATTAGGCAAAGAAATTGAAAGGTAGAAAATGTCTCGAATCAATTTTCTCATTTATTAATTAAATAAAAGTTTTTAAAAATAATATATCATATATAAGATGATGGGGAAGTCTTAAGAGATAGATTTCAATGTATGCGGCTTCTTCACCAACCCCTTGTGAGATCCTACTTAAGAAAAAACGATTATCAAAATAGCTAACATTGAATTGATTGTGAGATCTACTTAAGAAAATCGATTCTCAAAATAGCTAACACTAAATTGAAAAAGAAACACAAATTTCTCACACTCACTTATTTATAAAAAAAACATAATCACTGGTTTTATTCATTATCAAGCTGGTTTTATACACATGTCGATCAACAACTGGTTGAGAGAATCTCTTAACAAACAATCTGAAAAGAGAATCATTATAACAATAAGCTAAAAATAGCACTAGACTCATTAACTCTAACATAGGAGATGGAAAATAATTATTTTATCTCGTCAATGTAAATAATAATGCAAATTTGAGTCATTATTTTAATGTATTTGGAATCAAACTGAAAAAAGAATCATTGTAACATTAAGTTAAAAATAGCACTAGGCTCATTAATTCTAACATACGAGATGAAATTTAATTATTTTATTTGGTCAATATAAATAATAATGCAAATTTGAGTCATTATTTTAATGTATTTGGAATCATTTTATACTATTTAATATGAGGAAATTTGGGTTAAAAGTGGTATGGGAGGAAATTGCCATCAGGGACTTTTAGGGATTTAAAGGATTGAGTTATGAGAAGTTTTTATTATTTTGAGAATATAAAGGGTTTATTATTGTATAGAGAGTCAGTCTAGTATGGGGAGATCCTGTCACTTTAGTTACGTTATGCTGACTAACATAAAAAAACATTATGTTAACTTGACTAACATAAAAAAACATTATGTTAACCGAAAACAAATATATAGAGAAAAACATGTCGCCTTATTTATCAAATAATAAAAATCCAATAATAAAACTAAATCAAAAGTAATTAAAAGATCCATGTTAAACCCGGATTTATCAAACACTAAACTAATCAAAATGTTTGAGGTATAATTTTTTATGAACATTTAAAAAATTTAAGACAAAAATAACTTACACCTAATGAAATTGGATCCCTCTCGGTACTTTCTAAATCCAATTTAAGATGAATCTATGCTGGTTTATAAGAAATTTTAATAAATAATCATCATAATGTCATTGAAAACAATCACACGATTGCCAGTATATTTAAGTAAGTTGTACTAATGCATATCTAATTAGAAACTCGATTATACATTTGTAAAAAATAATGTCATGTGTATTTGCATGTCTTTTTAAATGAATAGAAATAATTAAGTTTTTCAAAATTAAATGGTTGTAATTGATATTTTTTATTGTTTTACTATTTCAAGTCAATAATTTACAAATTTTTAAATGTATGTGACGTAATTCTAAATAACATATTAACTAAATAAAAAACCTAAACTAAGAAAACGTATATTTAATATTAATACAAAACATAAAAAAAACAATATTAATAATATAAATACTATTACTTAATATTATTATTATCTATCCATCATCAATTTATATTAATTCAAAATGTAATATGTATACAAAAAGATCAAAATAAAAGGATATATAATTATCTCACTGTGTAAAAAATTAAAAGTCAAACTTTGGTTTATTTTATAATAATGTAAATATTATTACTTAGAACCATCCTAAATCCCTATAAGTAAGCTTAAAATATAATTCATATAAACTTAAAGTCTAATATATAAAAGGAGATCACAATAAAGAGATGTAATTATTTAAATGTTTACACGGTTATAAAGAGATCAAAATAAAGAGAGATGTAATTATCTCCATGTTTACAAGATTAAAGGTGAAGCATTTGGTTTATTTTATATAATTATTGTGTTTTATTATTATTATTATTTATTGTTTTTTAATATTTTATTTATATATATATATATTTTTTATTTTATTAATATTATAAATATGAAAAATTTATTTATCTAGAATTTTTATTTTTATTTAATATTATTATAAAATAAATAAATAAATATCAATAACATATATTATTTTATATTGATAATGACGACGCTCATTAACGTTTATTTAGACCAACTTGATGTTTATTGATAAATTACTTTGATTGTTTTAAAACTTTATTCTTATGCTAAAAAATATTAGAAATATGTGTTCCTAGGTAGCCATAGTTTTCACGTTAGAAGGTTATGGAGATTTGTATTGTAATAAAGATTAGGAAATTGCGATCTAATGTGGGTGTACACAAGCATTCTAAAGAAAGTGATTTTTGGCATCCACAATGCTCATAGACTCACAGAGATGAAAAATCCTTTTCACACATGGCAGTTTAGGAAATATCTAGTGCTTTACTTAACTAGGCAGCTCATGAGAGTTTGTTCTTATCTTGGCTATATTAATTTTTTCTTCGAACTAGTTAAAATATAGAGATACTTTTGATCATCCAAATTAGGGTTAATGACCTCCTTACAGTATCTTAATTTTCTTTTAGCCTCTAACTCTTACTCACCCCACATTTTCTCTGTAAACTTTGATGTGATAATATTCTTATTGTTGTTGATATTTTGTAAAATGACATTTTTCGTCAATTCTCCATTGGTTTAACCAAGTCATGGAGTCTTTATACAAGTCTCTTTTGAGTTGCAGGTAATCTTGGTTGGATTTTAAAGCAATTTTAGGAAGTCTTTGGTCTCCTGTGCTATTTGTCTTGTACTTGTACATCAAGTACCTAGTCATAGCGATGCTCTCGATGGGGGAAGACCCACTTCTATTAGGAAAATGCGATAGGGTGTATTGATTTTAATTTTGAGGTTCTACGTTATACAATGCTTCCAGATTTGCTCAATCTTTTTTCAAGAATCCCTAAAGATGCTGCAACCCCAAACTTTACAATACTACAAGATAACAAGAATTACAAGAGTTTCAAAAAAAGGCTTCTTTTTATCTCACATCACAAGGTTTACTAACTAACAATTGTTTTCAAGACCAAAATAAACTGTCCACCCTCCATTAATCATTTTCTCAATACTATAGTTACATTTAAACTTGTGATAAATGTCAATTCCAAAATTTTTGAAAAAAAAAAAAACACTTCCTCCAATTTCTTATTATCATAAACAAAATTAACCCACATCTAAAAATAAATATTATACAAATAAATCTAAACATCAATAACTTAAATATTATATAAATTTAAAACACATTCACAAATAAAAGGTTTCCAAAAGTGATATCATTGGAGGGATACATGTTAACAAATAATAACAATAACATGGCGTAAATATTTTGCCCTACCCCCTTATGATTCATGACATTTCCATTTCCATAAATAATATAATACTAGTAGATAGTGCGACCGTAATATATTTCCATAAATTATACCTACCAATCCACCTTTACATAAAGATCCATATCTACATTAAAATATTTATGACGAGTTTTCATTAAAGCTATGATGATCCAATCCTTATAGTTAGACAATAAGGATCTACATTAAAAGATTTATGACGAGTTTTCATTAAAGCTATGATGATCCAATCCTTATAGTTAGACAATAAAAGATTATACTGGTACAATGAATCGTTCTCACAGTTAGGCAATAAAAGATAATAATAGTACAATGAATAGTTCTCCTTGCAACGTGCAAGGCCATTAATAATTTTAGTCGACAACTCCAAGCTTTAAAAAAGAGTGAAGCTAATGCTTTTTGACATCTTTAAAAGTTATTTGTGACAATAATAACATTCATTTTTTTAGTTGTTGACAATTTCATTAATAGTTGTGGGAGTAAGCTAGCTATGGAGCAATCCTTTCTCATCGGACGGAGGAGGAGCAAAGTCAACGTGAGGAGCAAAGTCAACGTTGACTTTGCTCCTCCTCCGTCCGATGGAGGGAGGATTGCTCCATAGCTAGCTCACTCCATAGTTGTGTGGAGTTGGAGCTGACTGAATGCTTTCACATTGTCAAGCCAACATGGGTTCTAGTTTTAACTTCAAGGGTTGAGGTGAAAGAAGTTGTAATTCATTGTATCATGTGGAGAGAAGGAGTTATTATAACTTTTGCGTCAGGGAGTTGGTTAAAAGGCTTTTCAATATTAAGTAAAAGTGGACAATCAACAACCTTGTGAAACTCAATTGGAATTGGTATAGTATACCGAGCTCTTCTGAGAACATCAACAATTAGTTTGCATATGCGAGCATTTTTAAGATGAAATGCAAGACAATGTGGCCATGGAAAATTTTTGGGGAAAAATTTAACCCATGAGCTAATTTTTGACCTTTTTTCCAAAAAAACATTCACTGATTTCCCTTTTTTTTCTAAATTGATTCACCCAAATTGCATGAGGTAGAATGGAATTTATATAGTATAACGAGTTCTTCCGAGAATAGGGAACAATCGGTTCGTATATGTAAGCATCTCCATAATCAAAAGCAAGACGCTTTGGCAATGGGAAAATTTAGGGGTATAATTTATCCCGTGGGCTAAATTTTGACCTTCTTCTTCAAAAAAAGATTCGCCAATTTCCATTTTTTCTAAATTGATTCACCCAAATTGCATGGGATAAGAAAATTTTACTCTAAAAATCACCAAAATTATTCAGAAACTTTATAAAATCATTATAAATTTGAATATTTTTATAAAAATATTGTAACGAACATAAAATAATAATTAAATAACTATTATATAATTAATAATAACTATTAAAATCAATATTAATTATTAATATTAGTACATATTGATATTAATAATTAATAATCAATAATTAATAAATAGTTATTAGTAAACAATTCTAAAATGATGCATCCTTTCATGGATAGTATCCAAAGTGCTTTTACAATTAATATATATATGGCACTCACTTTGTAATCTATCATCATATCTATTCTATCATCAATTTATATATTATTATGGCTTATTTAATATTCCAAGTCTTTTGGTAATATTATTTGTGTAAGTGAATAATTATTCGCTTCAAGTGGTATCAGAGCTTCGTTTCGCTGATCTGGGCCTTTGGCCTTAATTCTCAGACCTTGTCTGATTTTTGGTTTATAGCCTTATTTTAGGGCTTCCTTAAAACATTGGACATTGTCCAAAAGAAAAATAAAAACGTAAAAAAAAGAAGATAAAAAAGTTAAGAAAAAAAAAAGATAAAAGGAAAAGGAAAAAAAAAGAGAGGGTAAAAGTGAAACCACACATGGTTTCTTAAAGTGGGTTTGAGTTTGAATATAAAAGTGCAAAATAATTATTAGTAAAGAGCAAGTGAGATTTGAACTTAGGTGGGGAGTGTAACACTCATTCCTCCCAACCACCCAATATACTCACATTTTACAAAACTAAAGGGAAAAAAAAGATAAAAATGGTGCATAATAATTGCTACTAAAAAGCAAGTGAGATTTGAACTTAGGTGGGGAAGGTAACACTCATTCCTCCCAACCACCCAATCTACTAAAATTTTTACAAACTATTGGAAAAAAAGGAGATATTGATTAAACTTCAAAGAAAACTCAAGAATATCACTTGCAGGGAATGATATCACCATTTCTATCGTACCTACTAAAAGAAATAATTATATTAGTAATAAATTCGCTAACCATTTAGTGATTCTTGAGTCAAATATAATGGAAGAGCTAGACTTTTTGGACAAAAAATGACCTGAAATAAGTGGCTTACAACTAAGTGTTGGAGATTATATGGTCACATCTAAATTCATTGTTAGTTCCTTATGGAGCTTTGACGGTGACATAATTTTGGGTTTACCCTGGATAAAAACATTGGGGACTTTCATCTTAAATGTCGAAAAGAAGTTTCTGACATTTTCCTATAAGAGAAAGAGAATCACATTTCAAGATATTACAATGAAGTTAGAAATAGAACCTCCAACATCTAAAGAATTCTAGGATATATCAGAGATGATTTCACAGGGTAATCAGAAGTCAGAACAAAAGAAGCAGAAAGAAGTTGAAAAAATTGTCGCTAGTAAAGATGAAGAAATTACTTGTTTGAAGAATCGTAGTCAAGACTTGATCGCACAGATTAAGAAATTAAAAATGGAAAATGATTTCAATTAGAGACACAAAAATCAAGACATAAAGAAAGAAATAATTGATTATGAAGCAGAAATAATACGCTTGAACAAAATCATTAACGACAGAGATGAAGAACTGACGCACATACGACAGAAAGTAGAAGATCAAGAATGAGTGGTCGACCAGTATCGACAACAGATAAAAGTTCTTCAACAACAAAACAATGACTCTAAAAAGGAACACAAGTTGGAGATCACAAAGAGCAATAAAACAATATCCAACAGTTCTGAAGAAATTTTCAGATTAAGAAATCACAACAAAACCCTGATTACAAAAATCAAAAAATTAAAAAATAGTAGTAAGAAGGAACACTCCGATGAAGACTTTGAAGGAAAAATACTGGAAAAGCAAGAAGAAAACCAGTTTTTAAATAATCATAATCAGGAACTACAGAATCAGATCAAGGAGTTAGAAATTGAAAAAAAATCACAAGAGGAAAGAATCAAAAAGATTCGGAATCATGAACAATCTATTGGAGAACCAAGAAGCACAATCCACGAAAATGCATCCAAAAATCAAATCGAGGAAGTGAAGACAGTCCTCACATTAGTCCAAAAGAAAGAAGAACAAACAACACATGCACCTTACAGACATCTTAATTATAATCATCATTTTGACCAGCGACAGGGTCAAAATGAATATTCACAAAAGACTTATGTGTACATGCAAAAATATTGACATACCAAGCAACAATTGAGATGAATTATCCCACAAAAAGATCTCAGAGCTCCGATAAAAATAGATCTGGGATGGACCACAGCAGATACGATGTGACAATTCTCCTGGGGAGTTCGTAATTCGTATCGGCTCATCTCTTCAAATGTCGCAAATACAAAATGGAAAGAATTCCGAGACGACAGACTAAAATAAATGAGACATTAATGTCCAATACATCTTTGAGGACAAAGATTCCCTTAAGGGGAAGGCAATGTAATGAACATAAAATAATAATTAAATAACTATTATATAATTAATAATAACTATTAAAATCAATATTAATTATTAATATTAATACATATTGATTTTAATAATTAATAATTAATAATTAATAAATAGTTATTAGTAAACAATTCTAAAATGACGCATCCTTTCATGGATAGTATCCAAAGTGCCTTTACAATTAATATATATATGGCACTCACTTTGTAATCTATCATCATATCTATTCTATCATCAATTTATATATTATTATGGCTTATTTAATATTAATTAATAATTAATAATTAATAAATAGTTATTAGTAAACAATTCTAAACTCACGCATCCTTTCATAGATAGTATCCAAAGTGCCTTCACGATTAATATATATATGGCACTCACTATGTAATATATCATCAATTTATATATTATTATGGCTTATTTAATATTCCAAGTCTTTTGGTAATATTATTTGTGTAAGCGAATAATTATTGGCTTCAAATATCACCCAACATTTTATGGTTTTATGGTTGGAAATTTAATAATTAGTAATATTCGCCATGGTTTCTACACTTTAAAAAAAGTATTGATCTTTAAGATTTTCCTTGACCTTGGCAAAAACAATGGAGAATATGGAGAATTGGCGCAAGAAATGGGAAACCAATTATGCACATGATTTATCTATGGTGAGAAGGCAATATGAGGTAATAAAATCTCAAGTTAGCAAAATTAAGAGTAAATCGGTAATGACAGAGATTGAAGTTGAATGTTTGAAAGATAAAAATGAGGAATGTATCTAGAACATATCTGAGTCCTCCAATACAAAGTAAAATTCCTCGAGTTGGAGCAATACCCTAGTTTTGTAGTTGAAAGAAATGCACCAACATCGTTAGGATCTGTTGGATTCTATGGATTTAAGCATGCTAAGTTAGGATTATGAAGAGCATACATTTGGAAAGGTTTATATCGACATACAACAAGAGCACACTTCATATCTAGATCTCTTCAATAGATGGGTGCATGGAGGAAGCTCCCAAGGAGCTAGGTACTTATCATGATTAAAGTCTGTTATGGTTTGCAAATGTATTTTTCTTGTAGGGCAATTTATTAGGCTATAATAGTGTAGAAGATATAGTAGAAGTGGTAGAAAAGCATGTTATGGAATTTTTGAACCTGAAATTTTTAAAATGATAAACATTAAGTTTAATATATATATCAAACATTATTAGTTTTCTTGTACTACGAGGTTAAATGATCCAATCACAACCTTTTTTAATTAATACAGTGACAATAACTGTTTATGTGAAAAAAAGAGATCTTGAACATGAGGGAGAGTAGTAGGATTGATGTTTTTCATCATTGTTTATTCATTGGTTTCCCTAATTGTGAACACAAAAATTCTAGGTTACTCTTCTCCCTCTTCATCCATGATACTTTGGAAAGAATATTCTTGTCCTTCTATACATATTCAAAAAAATATTTTCAAATTTAGAGAGTGGATTGATAAAAATTCCCAATCCTTGGCAAGGTAACCCAACAAATCCTTGGAAAATCTATTGAAAATATTCTTCAATTTCCTCTTGATATAGTTCATGTGTTCTTGTACCTATTTCAATCATGTCAAAAACATGTTATTTTGGTAAAAATGTACCAAATCTATCTTTAAGTTGATGAATGCAATAATTTTTTTTTTAAAGTTTAGACTAACTTAAGTGTAGGTTGTAGCACCTCTTTCGCAATGTTTCCAAAACGTGACAAGCCAAAGAATTACAAGAATAATGTTGAACTCCTCAAACTTACTTTCATTTATCAATCCAAGAATGTCCTATCTTGATGATGTATTGTGCACAATATATGCAACCACATGAGTATAATATGAACTATAAGTCAAACAATGAATTGTACCTAATGCCTAAGTAGAACAACCTACTGGATTCCTTCCTTAACAACTAGTTCATAATCTTCACTCATTTTCCATGAGAATGAACACGAGATTATAGGATTATTGGTTATTGCTATAAGGTTGAATCAATTCAAGGAAGTTTTAAAACCAATGAAATGGTGTGTCCTAGTTTCAACAACCACCTTAATCATCTTAAATCATAGGCTGACTATAGAACATATTCAAGTGATGCATAGCTTAAGGAAATACTGCTTGAAGTAAAAGATTCAATGAAGCTGCTAATCTAAAGATGAAATGTACAATTTTTTTATAGAAAAAAGTGTCCAACTTTTGAGTTCTCACACACTACGTTGGTGACTTTACCTCCAAATCCAATTTTGTCAAGAAACATGAAACATAAGATGCTATAGGTGGTTGTCCTTTTTTAATAAGCAAACAACTAGTGTAATGAGTTCAATCAATCAATGGACTATAACCTAACAATGATTATATTCAATCCAAGGGAGGTTAAACCAAAGCATTAGACATTATAAAAGTAAAGGTTGCAATTAATTAATGAAATGATATTATATATATATAAAAGAATTGATCAAAATACTAAATTATGACATAAAATAAAGTGCTACAAGAAATTGTATAAAATGAAAAAATAATTTTACATAAAATTAAATCACATCATTTAAATGTGGAAATAAGAACACTACTTTCCTATAGGGTTTCCTTACTTTTCCTTGAGTATGACCCTTACTTAGAGTGATCATAGGAGCCTTGAACAAATAAAAAACTACTCAAATTATTCAGAAACTCATAACATAATAGCACCAAAGTCTTCACTATAATTGAAATGGACTATATATAATACTTAACTAGAAGTTAGAATGAGATAGTGAGTCAATTTATCTTCACTCTATGTTTAGTTATACTAAAAAGATTCTAACTAGGTCTTCAATCAATCCATGATTGAAGGGTGATTCTCTCAGTAATCCCTATAATCATGTATGTTTGTTTCAAGGATCTTTCTTATTTATTCCACATTTTGGATGCCTTAATAAACAAATTGAGTGAGGATCATGACTTGGTTGGTCTCCTTAAGTGCTTTGACATTTTTTGAGATTTTTAAGGGAACATAATCCCTTCTTTTCCTCACATGATGTTGGTTGTTCACTCATCGATATTAGTTCACTAATAAGCCCAAATTCAACCTACTTACTTCATCATTAGTCCATAGTCTCCAAAAATGCACAACTCATTCAAAAAGTCATGATTAAACTAAAGCACATCATATTATCTCTGAAAATTCAAGCAATCATAAAAGTCAAACATGCATAACCCAAAATTTCTGACATTATTGGAATATTTAGAGTTAGATATAGGATTTATTTTTTAAGGAATAAAATATATCACATCAGATGTAAGATGGGCCTTGAAATCCTACAATCTAATTTCCCATCAATTACAATGGCGAGACCTAGCATCAATTACAATGGCGAGACCCAGGTTCAAATTTGACTAGTTTCCATTATAAAGCCTAGGCTAGATCCAACAACTCACAATCCAACACCTAGCAGGAAACTTATGACTTAAAGGGTCAAGATGTCCTAAGACACATTGAGGATGGGGTCCCACTTAAGGGGGACACCTATATTTATCCTTATCACAATGGACCAAATGTCTCATTAGGGATATGAAGCTAAGTGAGAAGAGTGTGAAACCTACCTCCTTACCATTTGAGTTATTTCCTCTTAACATCTCATATCGAATTCTTGTGTATGATGAGGCAAGGTTTGTGAAGACATTGACCTGTAAAAGAGAGGGGAGAATGTCACATACCAATTTTCCCATGTATTAAATAAAAGAAGGAAAGAATGTTTTGACAACTATATGGCTTANTATATATATATATATATATATATATATATATATATATATATATTCCATTGTGTAAGGCAATAGAATAGTAAAGCATTATGATGTAAAATATGGGTCATTACTCTAACGTATTTGGATTCTAACGTATTTGGATTCATTGTGTATTATTAATATGAGACATTTTGGGCTAAGGTGGGATATTATAGGATAATCTTGCATTGAAGGGAGAGGGGACTAATTTGCAATGTCATAAGGGGTTTACCATGTATAGGAGATTCAAGTAAGTAATCATGAGAATGTTGTTGGAAGAAACAACAAGATTACCTCCATGGTTGAATGAGTTTTATTAGTGCATAGACTAAAAAATCAATTCTACATTTGTAAGAAATAAGTCATATATACTTGCATGTCTATTTAAATAAGAAACCACAACCTTTTTTTAATTGATACAAAACAATAATTGTTTATGTGAAATAAATATCTTGAACATGAGGGAGAGCAGTAGGATTGATGTTTTCCATCCTTGTTTCTTCATTGGTTTCCCTAATTGTGAACACAAAAATTTCAGGTTACTCTTCTCCACCTTCATCCATGATACTTTGAAATCAAGATTCTTCTCCTTTTATAGATTCATATTCAAAAAAAATATTTTCAAATTTAGAGAGTGGATATATATACTAACTGTAGTGTATTTTTAGCACCTCTTTGGCAATGTTGTCAAAAAGTGACAAGCCAAAGAATTACAACAATAATGTTGAACTCCTTAAACTTACTTTCATTTATCAATCTAAGAATGTGTTACCTTGATTATGTATTGTGCACTATGCATGCAACCATGAGTATAATCTAAATTATAAGTTGAATAATGAATGTTACTTAATGCCTATAGTAGAACAACCTATTGGATTCCTTCCTTAACAAATAGTTCATAATCTTCACTCATTTTCCATGAGAGTAAACAAGACATTATAGGATTATTAGTTGTTTCTATAGGGTTGAATCAATTCAAGGAATTTGAAAACCAATGAAATGGTGTGTCCTATTTTCAACAACCTTCTTAATCATCTTAAATCATATGATGATTATATAACATATTCAAGTGATGCATATATTAAGGAAATAATGATTGAAGTAAAAGATTCAAGAAGTTGCTAATCTAAAGAGGAAATGTACAAAAAAATATATAAAAAAAGTGTCCAACTTTTGGGTTCTCGCACTAATATGGATTTATGTGAGAACGAAATAAAAGAGCATTTATATATTCACATACACAAATATATGGCAATAAACACAGTGATACAATAAACTCATATTCTCTTAAATGAATGAAACAAAACAAGATGTAAACCAAAAGCGACTAGAATGGTGGTAGTTGTATCTATGAGAAGAGATGTATCGGCTACGATCACTTGTGACAAGATGAATACAAAAGGAGGTCGAAGGGTCATTTATCATAAAGTCTTGGAGAGGCAAAAACCCTAAACCTAACCCTAGGAGATGAATCATCATAAAGTTTATGTCCCCAAGGTGGTTAGTTGAACAATCAACTTCTCGAGGTCATGAATTTTGCATATGATCTTCGTTCGGGACACTCAATATCCTGTTGGAAAGGTCTATCCGAGCCTCCAAAAAACGTCATTTAGGGCCTCAAAACAGCCCTGAAATATTGGGAACCAAAAAAATGTTGAAATTTATAAGAAAATTTCTAAAATAGAAAACCATTTTGAGCCATTGGAATAGGTGGGTGGCCACCTAAACCCATCTGGAAAAGTCATCCCCTCTTAGGAAATAATGATCTCCATTGATTTGAGAGCCCCCATCAAATTGGGAAACTCCTACTAAACATGACTCCTAGTGAGCCACTTGCCTTGGTGGAGGATATGCCCTGCTTTGACAACTTGATATAGTTGGATCTTCTGTTGGTAGGTTCCCTTAACCTACGTGTCCATGATATGATAAATGGTTGCTTGTTCCATGCAGTCGAGATTAAGCTCTGCAGGTACCAATTGTTCTGCCACCTTTGAGGTGTCCAACAGTGGTGCAAAATATGGTCATAGGAGCTCCACATTGGATACTGGGTGTAGGCCAAGGAATGGAGGAATGCTTAATTCGAAGGCATTGCCACCAATTTCCTTGGTGATGGTGTATGGCCATATTGAAGTGGACAAATATTGTGATAGGGTCCTTTGAGCCTCTCTTTCTGCAAATGCAACCAAACCTTATCCCCAACCTAGAACTTGTGTGGAACCCGATGCTGGTCATGTCACTTCTTGTACTTAGTATTGGACTTTTCCAAAATGTCATGGACATGTTGGAGGATGTTCTGGATTCGTTCAACAAATATGGTGGCCTTATCAACCTCAACCTGAGCATGAGAAGATTCCTCCTGTGTGGATTTTAGGGGTAGATCTACATCATTTGGGGAAAGTGGTTGGAAACCCAGGCACACCTGAAAAGGGATGTGACTGGTGGAGATATGAAGATATCTGTTATAGCTATGATGAACATAAGGAATGCTCTCATCTCATGTGCACATATGTTTAGAATTGTACATTATCATAATATGCACAATCATCTGGTTGACTACCTTTGTTTGTCCATCGGTATGGGAGTGGAAGGCAGTTGATTTTGTGATCTTGGTATCTATCAATGACCATAGACTAGACTAGAAAGTGCTCCGGAACATGCTCTCCCAATATGAAATGATAGTTTATGGTCACCCAAAATGAACCCAAACATGCTCGAAGAAGAGATTAGCAGTGGCTTTGACAGAGATGCTCTGCTTGCAAGTTATTAGAATTCCCATCTTAGAGAAGTGATCCACGACAAAAAACATGCTTAGTTGAAGGTAGTCCTCACATGTAATCCATGGACATGGATTCCCATGGCCCATTTGGAGTGGGTAGGGGGGTGTACAACCCCTGTTTTTTTACGACTGGTTTCACGATGGCACAGGAAGTGCAGGATCTGATATATCAGCTGATGTCTTATCATAGTTTGGGCCAGTAAAAATATTTTTGCAAGACCTCCACTGTCTTCTGACTGTCGAATTTCCCTACCACATGACTATAATTCACTTCCGAAATCATCTTCAAACGATCTCTTGAAGGAACACGGAGATGGACCATGTGGCATATCAACCCTTCAAGAAGATGAAAGTCTGCCACTATTGTACCTACACATAAGGATTAATAAATGGGAGCGAACTCAGGATTACTGTCATATAGTTGAGGCCACCAAGATATCTCATGTCTGCAAGATTGAGCATCGTGGTTAATTTGCTACTCGAGGTTGAGTGAGGCAACCAACGACTCGATTGGTGTTTCCCTTCTTATATTTAATGTTTAGGTGGAACTGTTGCAATTAAGTGGACCACTTATGGTGGCGGTCATTTTGTAACTTTCCTTGGGTTTACATGAGATGCAATGGATTGTGATAAGTGTAGATTATTGTTTCTTTTCCAAGGATGTAATGCTTCCATTAACGATAGGCTTAGAAAATGGAGTACATTTCCTTGTCATAGGCAGGGTACTTGCGGACTGTATTTGAAAGTGTCTCACTGTGATATGCCACTGGATGGACATGCAAACTGAGGATTGCACCAATGGCATAGTTCGAAGCATTTGTCTCGATCTCAAAGGGTTATTGCAGATATGGTAAGGTAAGGACGAGCAACGAACATAAGCACTGCTTCATATCCTCAAATGTGTGTTGTTTTGGCTTGGACCAGGTGAAATTAGCCTTATATCCACCTTTGGTCACCTAGCTAAGGGACTAAGAAATATTAGAGAATTCCAACACAAATATGCAATAGAAGTTTGCAAGGCCTAGGAAGCTGCAAAGATCTTTGAGAGTCATCAAGTTGTCCAATCACCAATGGCCGAGATATTGGCCAGATATACATGAACACCATGTTCGTCCACAATGTATCCCAAATACTGGATCCTTTCCATTCCAAATGAGAACTTCTCTAGATTGGCATATAACTTATGTCGTCGCAGGGTGCTGACGACTTGGTGGATATGCTACAATTGTTCTTCCCATGTTCTATTATAGATGAGGATATCATATAGATATATGAACACAAAGGAATTGGTGTATGGTTGTAGAATGTCATCCATCATCCTCATGAATGTTGTTGGAGCATTAGTTAAGCCAAAAGGCATGACCAACCACTCAAAAAGGCCTTCCCTAGATTTGAAGGCAGTTTTCCAGACATCGGTATGCTCAATTGGCACTTGATAATTGACAGACTTTAGGTCAATATTGCTGAAATACTTCCCCCCCTTGATTTGGTTGAGGAGATCGTCAATCCGATGAATGGAATATCGATTCTGAACTGTGATCTTGTTTAGATCTTGGTATTCAATATAGAGTCGCCATGTCCCATCTTTCTTTTGTACCAACACAATTGGGCTCCCACAAGGTGAGGAGTTGGGTCGAATGTGCCTCTTTTGGATTAACTCTTGAATATGGCATTTTATTTATTCATTCTCCATAATGGAACGTTTGTATACTGGACCATTACGTAAAGGCACACCAAGGATTAAATCAATGAAATGCTTGACTTGGAAATGTACTGGAAACCCGACAGGTGTGGTGAAGATGTTTTTGTATGCTTCCACGATCTCGTCCACCTAATTCTCATGCGTAGAGGGGTTATATGTGGATGTGGTTGATGTTGCTATGATATTTCATTCACCCTTAGAACGAACCATTAAGAGTACGAATTTCCCCATTTGGGATATTACTTTCTTGCACTGCTTCCTTGTGATCAAAGACACTACAATATCAAGAAGTGTATTTGGTATTTTGTATAGTTTATTTAGCAAAGTAATAATGACACTACGAGGTCTAGACTTATACTCAACATGATGTTTCCACAAATATGGTTGTCCTAAAATAATATAACAAAAGTCAAGTGCGTAAACATCACACATTACCTCATCTTTGAAGAGATTGATGTCGTAGGAGAGGAGACACATTACCTCAACCAACCAATGTTGTAGGGTTGGGTATGTGGAATTGTCAGGAGCTTCAATATTTTGACGACCTCGACCAATATGAGGTTCTTTTGACTACCACTATCAACAGTGAAATGTAGTGGAGTCCCCTGCACCCACTGTTGCAAATGGAAGAGGTGCTCCCCTTCCTTTGGCTCCTTTGACTCTTCTGGATGGATCTTTGCGGTTGCGATGGTGGCACTAGCTTCCACATCAATGATTTTATTTCTCCTTTGTATCTCTACATTAGTGTCCAGATTCTAGGATTATGTATCAAATAACAATTATTTTTTTGAGAGGCATTCATCAGTGTTGTGCCAGGGGATTTTATGGAACTCGCACCACTTGCTGGTGTCTCTTTTTTATTTCCCATTACCCTTATTTTCCTATGGATTGGACTGGTTTTCGAGACTTTGGTCTTCTTTGATATGTCCTTTGGGTTGTGAATTAGGCCCACTTTCCCCCGGCTTCCGTTGTTGATTTGTAAACCCAAAATCCCACTTATTCTTTTGCTTAAACTTATGCTTGATCTTGACGACATATTGATAAGCTGCTCCTAATGAGGACATGTCGAGGAAATCCATCTTCGACTGAATGTACCAATGCAAGACACTACGGTAATTTAGAACCAAGTTTCGTTTAGAGTGTCTAATACCCAACTTTGGACATAGGGTATGGAATATATCTGTACACTCTGGCACCATTTGGTCTCTTTCCCTGCGCAATGTCATTTACCGGGTGTATTGGTCATCATAGTTTTAGAGAGGGTAGAATTCCTCTTTAATGACATCAACAAAAGATGCCCAAGTGGGTTATGCATAAAATATTTCAGATTCATCCCTCGCATGCCTCTCGCAGTACCCATCCCACCAGTCTTTGATATGGGGGAGGGAGTTAAATAGTGCAAAGGTGATATTTTCACTGTCAATTTTTTTTGAAGAGAGAAGTAACCCTCTAACTAACTCAACCATTTTTCCAAAGAATCTGCATATATCTTTCCTTCAAATAAGGGGATGCGAAATTTAAATTGTACCTTGAAAGGGTTCAAACTCCCAAAATGACTGCTCGTTGAAGGTGCACCCGCCATCGTTGACATTCTTCAAAGGATCCAGTCGAAGTTATACATCATCTCATTCCTATGTCGTGTGAGGGATTCCTTGAGCAACAATTTAATAGGATCTCCTGCTCCGTCATCTCTCTTTTCTTCTCCAACCATGCGAGTCTACTTGGGACGATGAGAGGTAGTTTCCCCAAGCTCAACTAGTTCAAGACTAACTCTCAATATTCAAATCTCGTCGGGGACATGCAATGAGAAACCACAAGATCATAAAGCTTTGATACGACTGATTTGGATTTATGTGAGAATGAAATGAAAGAGCACACACATATTCAAATACATCGATAGATGGCAATAAACAAAGTGATATAGTAAACTGAGATTTATTAAATGAATGAAACAAAACAAACTATAAAACCAAAGCAACTATAATGGTGATAGATGTATCTCTGAGAAGAGATGTTGTGGCTATGCTCACTCGTGAAAAGATGAATACAAAAGGAGATCGAAGGGTCTTTTATTATAAATCCTTGGAGAGGTAGAAACCCTAAACTAAACCCTAGGAGGTGAATCATCATAAATTTTGCGGCCCCAAGGTGGTTAGTTGAATAGTCAATTTCTCGGGGTCATAACTTTTGCATAGGATATTTGTTTGGGGCACTCAATATCCCATTGGAAAGGTCTATCCAAGCTTTAGAATTTTTTATTGAGGTTAAATGCATGTTGAATGAGACCATTTGTCCCACCCGAATTGCCAAAAAATGTCGTTTAGGGCCTCAAAACGGCCACAAAAGAATGGGACCCGAAAAATCGTAGAAAATTATTAAAAAATACCAAAATGGAAAAGTGTTTTGAACCCTTAGAGTAAGTGGTGGCCACCTATACCCATCTATATCACACACACTAGGATGATGACCTTATCTCCAAATCCAATTATGTAAAAAAAAAACATGATATGCAATACATGATTATCATTGTTTAATAAGTAAACAACTAGCATGATAAGTTCAGTCAATCAATAAACTATAACTTGACAATGATTATATTTGATCCAAAATATGTTAAACAAAAGTATTAAGCACTATAAATATAAAAGTTATAATTACTTAATAAAATGATTAAAAAGAAAATGTAAAAATTTATCAAACTACTAAATTATGATAAAGTGCAAAAAAAAATGGTATAAAGTGAAAAAATTATTTTACATAAAATTAAATCACATTATTTAAATGTAGAAATAAGAAAACTACTTTCTTATAGGGGTTCCTTACTTTACCTTTAGTATGACCCTTACTAAAGGAACCTTGAACAAATAAAAATACTGCTTAAATTATGGAAAAAATATTTTTTATTAAAAAAATCATAACATAATAGCACCAAAGTCTTCACTATAATTATAATTGAAATGGACTATATATAATAGTCAACAAGAAGTTAAAAATGAGATAGTGAGTGTTGGAATATATTAAACCCACTCATAACTTAGGATAAAATAATTAATCATTATTTGAATAATTATTCATCCATTAGCTTAATTAGTTGGCATCCACTTGCACCTTAAAGTCAATATATGACATCTATATCCTAAGAATGATTTATTTCTAATTTTGGGTTGATCTTGACCACCTTTTGACCATCCAGAATTAGTATACAGGACTTTACAACAGATTCTATGTTATTCTAGTTTTCCTGCTTTTCTATGGATAAGATAAAATCTAGTCAACTAGGAAACTGGCAGCTTTTGTTTCCAACCCATCCTCCATTAGTTTTTTTCCATTTTCTAGGATTAGAATGTTTTTTTCCATCTCCTTGACAACTCACTCATGCTTTTTCCAACTCATGAGGTCCTTGATAGATTTGGGAAGTGCTTTAGCCACATATGGGGGTTTGCTATATTTTGGTAAGTCAGCCTTTTTGATCTTTATGAGTTGTTTCCATACAATTTGATTTTCCTATGAGGGATGTACTATTTATGTACACTATTATTCATCATTATTCAATGGAAGGATACACACCAATATTCATCTCTCCATTCATGTGATTTAGTCTCTTTTCTTCTCTCTATTTTTCCTGTGTATGCTTGTGAGAATTCTTAGTAGCAAGATCTATTTCCTGTGCTTCTTCTTAGCATCATTTCTCATAGCATTGATCTATTATTTCTACATGGTATCAGAGCTACAAGGTTGATCAATTTCTACAGAGTTGAGGAGCGCTTCCAGTCTCCTATCCCTCTCTGAAGAAGAGCTTGTCTAGCTTACAAGATTTTCTCCTAGTTTGTTTTGCAGGTTGCAAAGAGTATCTACTAGAGCATATCAACAACTTATATATGGATTCAAAATTTCCTCTACTATCTCCTTTCAACTATGCTGATTGGAAGCCAAAGATGAGGGCATACTTGAAGAGGCAATGTCTCTTTGATGTCTCCATTGATGCATTGAGTGAACCTAAGTCTTATGAAGAGAAGATTTATTGGCTAAATAATTGTGATAAAGATTATGGAATTATGTGTTTGGGAATGTCTCCAAATATATATCATCTCATAGATTCTACTGAGTATCCATTTGAGCTTTGGAAAATTTTGGACAAAGCTTTTGGTTTGCAGGAAATTGAAGATGAAGCATGGAGCGAACCTAGCATCTCCTCTTTTTCTCTTTCTCAAGATTTCTTGGCCTCTACATTATTTGATGAATTTGATCATAATGAAGAATTTTCTCATATAGTTCATGTTGCTGATTCCCTCTTTCATTCGAATGCTTCCTCCTTCAATGAAGAAGCAAATATTGAAGAGCCATCTTTTTATGTGTCTCTTGAAGGTGATTTTTCTTCTTGTGATACTATTGATGAAAAAGAAGTAACATATGGAGCTGTTGCTGATATTGATTATGATCCTATAACCCATTCATTGTTCTCTAAATCTCCTATCTTAGATTCTGAGATCTATGTGCCAGATTCTTCACACCTTGTGCATACCTCTCTCATTGATGGTGCACAACCCAGTTATTTCCAGGATGTTTAATTAGCCAAATCAAGCCTTATTTGTGTCATACCACTTACCTTACTTAATCTCATGTGCTTTAGCATCTCCTCCTTTGTTCTTGGCATTAATACTTAGATCCTCCTTAAATATTGTGAACATCTCATTCTTTCCTCCTTTCATACAGAGGATTCATTACCAGTGTATTCCCATGATTCTATTGATATGATTATATGTGATCCTTTGGATTCTGATTTAGAAGCATATTTGCAGGTTGATACACATTTAATACCACTATCCATACCATCTACCATACCTCTGAATAATCCAAAGACTATACAAATCCCAAGCTCACTAGTTGATTCCTCATTGGTCTCTTATGCAGTGATATTTATCTTACATGGTTTGAAGTCTTTCCTATATTTTATTGGCTGGTTATCCGTGTCCTTAGTCATATTTGGACTAATATTAAACATGTTTGTATCTGTTATAAACACTTATGGTTAAGATCTTATGCCCATCCTTCATTCATCTTTTTACACCTATCAGTTTTCTCCAATTGCTCATAATTTTCCTAGTCTAGCCCTATATCCTCATGGATCCATTGAAGCCTTTATCCTTGTTGTTCCATATGTTAATATTTCTGATATATCATAGTTTTATCAGCCTCATATCAGATCTATATAGGTGCTACATCAGATTGGAAGATTGACATGTGATCCAATACATCACAATTTTGCAGCTATTTAGGGAATTGAGTGTGAAATAAATTGTCTTAATTTTTGTACTCTTTGGAAATGAGTATGCATAGATCTCTTTTCCATTTCAGATTATGTTTGTAGATCAGAGTTTGACAGTAGAAAGAAGCATTCAAATAATGCTCCTACTTCATCAGTTGATGAGATACAAGGAGTCTCTCCTCTTCCTTCTTGCAGGTTCTACACTCTAGCGCATGATCATGGAGTTCATGATTTCTTCAGCAAGTCCTTCATCCAGAAGTAGTTCAGTCAGCTCGTTAAAGTGAAGATGAAGATATGTTGAAGACTTATTTCAAATTTTGTGCCTTGTCCTATCTTGAGGGAGGATTTTCCCCATGTGGTTTTGCCTCTTTCCTCACTTTTCTGAACATAATAATTGTTAAAGGGTGACCATAGCCTTGTTGCTGGGCCCTATATGCATCTATATTTTTTGTCATACCATCACAAAGTTAGACTTATAGGGGAGGTGTTGGAATATATTAAACCCACTCATAACCTAGGATAAAATAATTAATCATTATTTGATTAATTATTCACCCACTAGCTTAATTAGTTGGCATCCACTCGCACTTTAAAGTCAATACATGCCATCTATATCCTAGGAATGATTTATTTCTAATTCTGGGTTGATCTTGACCACCCTTTGACCATCCAGAATTAATATACAGGACTTTACAACAAATTCTGCTTTATTTTGCTTTTTCTGCTTTTCCTGCTTTTCTATGGATAAGATAAAAGCTAGTCAACTAGGAAACTGACAGCTTTTGTTTCCAACCCATCCTCCATTATTTTTTTTCGATTTTCTAGGATTAGAATGTTTTTTTCCATCTCCTTGACAACTCACTCATGCTTTTTCCAACTCGTGAGGTCCATGATAGATTTGGGAAGTGCTTTAGCCACCTATGGGGGTTTGTTATATTTTGGTAAGTCAACCTTTTTGAGCTTTATGAGTTGTTTCCATACAATTTGATTTTCCTATGATGGATGTACTATTTATGTATACTATTATTCATCATTATTCAATGGAAGGATACACACCAATATTCATCTCTCCATTCATGTGATTCAGTCTCTTTTCTTCTCTTTATTTTTCCTGTGTATGCTTGTGAGAATTCTTAGTAGCAAGATCTATTTCCTATGCTTCTTCTTAGCATCATTTCTCATAGCATTGATCTATTATTTATATAGCGATTCCATTTCTCTTCCCCTATGTTTATTTATACTAAAATACTCTAATTAGGCCTTCCTTCACTCATTATCTCATCAATCCCTATAATGGTGTATCCTTCTTTCAAAGGTTTTGTTTATTCTTTCTACATTTTATATGTTTTAATTAACATATTGAATGAGGATCATGAGAGATTTTGCTTATTCTTTCTACATTTTATATGTTTTAATTAACAAATTGAATAAGGATCATGAGTTGGTTTGTCTCCTTAAGTGCTTTGACATTTTCTAAGATTTATAAGATAAGAGAACATAATCCCATCTTTTTTTTATGTAATGTTGGTTATTCACTTATTGAAATTAGTTCATTAAAAAGTCCAAATTCAACCTACTCACATCATCATTAGCCTATAATCTCCAAAACTATACAACTCATTCAAAATCCATAATTAATCTAAATCATATCATATTATCTCTAAACATTCAAACGATCATAAAAGTCAAACATGCATAACCCAAAATTTATCATTTTAGTGAAATTTTTTTGAGTATGATACATGCTTTATTCTTTTAAGCATAAAATATATCACATAAAATGTAAGATGGGCCTTGAAATCCTACAATCTAATTGTCTATCAATTACATAGGCAAGACCTAGGTTCAAATTTGACTAATTTCCATTATAAATCCTAGGTTAATGCCAACAACTCACAAGACAACACCTAGCAGAAAACTTATGACTTAGCAAGGGTCAAGATGTCCAAAGACACAATGAGGATGGGGTATCACTTAAGCGGGACACCTATATTTCTAGCCTTATCACAATGGACCAAATGTCTCATTAGAGATTTGAACTTAAGTGAGAAGAGTGTGAAACTTATTTCCTTACCATTTGAACTATTGCCCCTTAACATCTCATATCGAATTCTCGTGTATGATGAAGCAAGTTTATTAAAACTACCCAATAAAAGAAAGGGAAAGAAAAGAAGGAAAGAAAGTATTAGCAGCTATATGGATTATTTATAGAAGTGCCTTTAATACTTCAATCACTATATATATATATATAATAAAAGAATGAAATAAATGAAATAGTAAAGCATTATGATGTAAAATGTGAATCATGGATTCATCGTGTACTATTAACATGAGGCATTTTGGGCTATGATAAGATATTAGAAGATACTATTACAATGAATAGAGAGAGAACTAATTTGCAATGTACATAAGGGGTTTACCATGTATAGAAGATTCAAGTAAGTAATGGTGAGAATGCTATTGGAAGCAACAACAAGATTACCTCCATGGTAGAATGAGTTTTATTAGTGCATATACTAAAAACTCATAAGTTATATATAAATTAGTAAAAAGAACTAAAACTTTAAATGAGTTATGTTTATTTAATTCAAGGAAAGTAATAGAAATTTTCCAAATTAAATGGCTAAATTGACTATGTTATGAATTTGTAATAGATTAAGTTGTTTCATATTGTCTTGCTATCACTATATGTTTTTATATAGAAAATCATTTTAAAAGCAATAATGTGCATCTCTTTTTCTTTCCTTACATCTTTGATTATTAAATAAAGTAAGAGAAAAATAAGAAAACATTAACTAAGAAAATGTATCCTTACACTTAATATGCATTAAAACAGGTCTTACTTTAAGTTTTACTAGTTTATAAATATTCCTTGATATTACCATGAAACATAGGAACAATATTACTAATGTAAATAGTGTGTGATTTAATATTGATACAAAACAAGTATAGATTCATCTCAATTCAAAATCAACATTTAAAAAAATATATAAATATCTTAGTATTTAAAATATTTGAGGTCAAAATTTAAATTTATATTGATTCAATTTGTTATAGAATTTTATGATTATTATTTAGAATTATTATACTCATTTTTATTATAATTTGTTATTATTCAATTTTTTATATTTATTTTTATAAATGGTTTTATTTTAATTTTATTTTAATTTTAATTTATTAATATTATAAATCTAACTTATTTAGTCAACTTAAAATTTTCAATAAATATATATATTAATTTTAATTTATTAATGTTATAAACCTAAGTCAACTTAAATTTCTAAAAAAACAAAAATATTAATAACATAAAAACTATTATTTAATATTATTATATTAAAACATGATGTCCTTTTCAATCGCGTTCATTTCTATGCTTTTCTTTTTCCTGCGTTCTGGTCTCGGGTTCAACGTTTAGGGTTTCCAACGTATCTGGCAAAGCTGCGTCGTTACAGGTTAGGTTTTGTGGTAGTTTGGTCCAGAGTGCTTCGAATACGTTTTGGGAATATGAAGTCGAGCACTCAACATTAACCCTTGAATTCCGAGCTTGGCAACCATGGTTACTGTCCATCTCAACGGGAAGTCTGAAACGATACAGACGGGAGGAGGATACAGGAGCCGAAACCCATTCTCGTTGTCCTCAGACATGATGAGAAGTTTCTGGAATGTGTAAGCAATGTGTGGTTCCAAAGCAATAGAGGCGGAATCTGGTCTGAAGCATGAGTCTTGCTGTCACTGGCTTGGGGATTTATTCGGCCGAAAAGATGGATATCTACAACGTGAATATTGGTTGCGTCTGCGATCTTGTTTATTTTATTGTAATAGAGAGGCCATGGTAAGAAGATACGAAGAATGACACGATAAATCCTCCGGCAGCCAGGCGAGCTGCAGGTGCAACCATCCTAGAAGGTGTTTGTTTTTGTTACTAGGGCTCAGATTATGGCTAAATTCGAGCCATTTACAATAATATTTAAAACCCATTTCTCAATTTGGCTGTTCTAGTTTTATGGGCCACTATTGTGCTTTGAAAACTTGGTTTCATCTTCTATTTCCATTTCATCCATTAATAAACTCTTCTTCTTGTATGACCATGGAACATATTTATTTACGGTAGTATAATTAGAGTATGAATATCAATACAATTTAATAAAGAAAATATAAGTAACTAAAATATCAATGTAGACTTTTTATATATAGTGTTTTTAATTAAATATATATCAAAATATTCTAAATGTTATAACCAAAGTTATTATTAATAATTAAGCTTATAGGCGTATATATCTTAGTATACAAGCTTAACTTGAACTCTTCAATCATGAGTTTTAATTGAAGCGCAATGGATGATATGTTAACTTTTAAATGAACTATTAGATATAATTATTAGCTTAACTCCAATGATTTTACAACTATTAGCTTAACTCCAACCATTATACAAGTATTAGCTTAACTTCAACTCTAATCGTTTATGGCTTAGTCCAAGTACATTTGGCATCTAGGAGTCTAACTAATGTGCAGTGGTGTAACAATGGAACTCCTAATAAAATAGTTCGAACTCCTAATAAACTCCTCCATTTGGAATTTGGGCATCTAGCTAATTACACCGATAGACGTTTATATTTTAGGTAGATAGGCCTATATATCATAGAATTTCGGGGTGGAGTACCAAATATGTTTTTTCATTTATGGACGACAATGGGACAATTGTACTATTAAGATTGATTCTATGAAGGTCGTCCAAAATTCGAAATTAACAATTTCAAAGAGTGAAAAATAGATTACTTAACATCTAATTAGTATGCTTTGTGATAGTTGAAAAAATTAAACTTTAAATTAAACTATTATATTATTAGATACAACTATGAGCTTAAGTGCATTGATGATACAACTATTAATTTAATTTACTCCAATCAAGACTTTTACTTGAAGTGTAATTGTGGAGATATTAACTTTTGTATTAACTATTAGATACAACTATTAGCTTGACTTCAGCTCTAATCACGTTTATATTAGATAACTATTAGATACAACTATTAGCTTAACTCCAACTCTAATCGCGCAGTTATATTAGAGAATGCTTAGATTAATTATTCGATAACTATTGGTTATCTACAATAATGGAACAACTATTAAATCAAATTTAAATGAATGTGGTAATAAAAAACTATTAGATGAATGTGGAGTTGTACTCCAAAGACTCCATTTGTTAACGAACTCTATTGCATTGAAACCATACACTGCTGTTACAGAGAAAACTTCCTATGGCTTGGGGTACCACAATAGACAGAGTAACCGTAGAAATCAATCATTTACCATATGCAAGAGAAACCAAACATCTAACACTAAAGGATCTCGAAACATACCTTATTCTGGACGGTTGATGTAGATCCCTGTTGAGATTTTCCACTCTCGCTTGTATTAACAATTTGCTCTCTCAACATTCAACAAACAAGACAAGCATGCTATAGAATTGTGTTAGACCTACTCTAGCATATATAATCAATAGCATATAAGCATTTCAAAGA
>LPNX010759915.1:200306-228644 GCA_001517045.1 Pseudotsuga menziesii | reverse complement strand
GGCATATGGAAGGCCAAGAGACAAGTGACTCGGATCCACATCAAGGAAAACTCCAAAACTATTTGGCCTTTTGCACACATCCCGATGTACGCAGGTTTGGGGGTCATATCCGTGTATATACGCGAGAATAGGTTTAAAAGTCGCGTATAGAAAATAATGCATGTTTTTAGGGATGATCTTGGAAACATCAAAGGTACAAAAATGGTCCATGGGGTCCAAAGATTCTGCAGAGAGACAGGGAAGGCCATAAAGGTGTGATCCACCATGTGTGGTAAAATCAGTTGTAACAGATGCCCCCTAATGTGTGAGGTCAAAGGGGTGATATGATGGTCGAAATACATTATAAGTATTTGAGTACATAGAGTACTCCCACAAGACCGAACATCTTTAGAAACTGCTTCACACAAATAGATCATAGATCAACACACCGATGTTTGTCACGTGGTTAAAATCCTCGAGAGGGAAACAGTCCATGGCCCCAGCCAAATAGCTACTTGGAGCAATTTATTATGCAAAAAAAATAAAGTTACATGAGCTTCTCATAATAGATCAACTAGCCAAGGACCCTCTATGCTCTTTAAATAGAGATCATAGACCAATCGAGTGTTAAGCCACAGATCAATGGTATATATGATCTAAGAGAAGTTGAACCGTCGGATCACTCTATGTCTAGAACATATCATGACCGTCATATTAGAATATTTACAAATGCATACTAAAGAAACACACTTTTACCTAACGGATATATTAAAGAAGTTGATCTTAACTAACTCCTAAGTGTCTGAATATCCTAACATCCCCCCTTAAGAACAACTTGGGATAGGATTGAAGGATTTAAAAAAGTGACACTATTAGGAGAAGGAAGGAGGCATTAGAGCGTATCCCCCCTTAAGGACACATTCTTGAACTCCTAACATAGACCAAAGTTTAGAAAACTTCGCTTCTGTAAGAGACTTAGTGAAGATGTCTGCAACTTGATCATCTGTATGGCAATAGAGCACTTCAATAACATGATCATGAACAAGATTTATGATGAAGTGCATGTGTATCTCAATGTGTTTGCTGCGCTGATGTAGAACTGAATCGTTGGCAAGCTTGATGGCACTTTGATTGTCGCACCAAAGTGGAGTAGGCTGCTGCTGCTCGAATCCAAACTCTGAAAGGATCTGTCAAAGCCATAGAGCTTCCTGACTGGCATTAACTGCGGCTCGATATTCTGCTTCTGCTGAAGAAAGAGCAAGAGTTTGTTGTTTCTTACAAGCCCAAGTGATAGGTCCAGATCCCAAACTGAAAACATAACCTGCAGTATACTTTTGATCATCAGGATCACCGGCCCAATCTGAATCAGTGAAACCAACCAACAAAGGTTTTCCCCTTGTATTGTAATGAATCCCAAACTGAATTGTACCTCGAATATATCGAAGTATTCTTTTTGCTACTTTCCAGTGACTTTCATGAGGAGTTTGCATATAACGGGCAACACGACCAACGACAAAGGAAAGGTCAGGACGGGAATGAGTCAAGTATAAAAGACTACCAATAAGCTGATGATACAAGGTGGCATCTACTTCAGGGGAAGTATAAGTGGCAGAAAGTTTGACTCCAGACTAGAAGGGAGAAGGGGTTGGTTTACAATCTTCCATGTGGAAGCGATGAAGAAGGTCATAAGCATACTTAGACTGGGAAAGAAAGATTCCTTCTTTGGTTTGCAAGACTTGGAGACCAAGAAAATAATGCAAATGTCCTAAGTCTAACATTTCAAAATTTTGCTTAAGACTGGATTTCACATGGATTATAAGTTTAGAGTCACTACCAGTAAGGATTGGATCATCAACATATAGAACAAGTATGATGGGATGGTTTCCTACTTTCTTGGTATAGACATTAGGGTCAGAATGGCATCTAGAAAAACCAGTGTCAAGGAGAAAGCTATCCATTTTGGCATACCAAGCTCTAGGAGCTTGCTTAAGGCCATATAAGGATTTCTTAAGGAGACAAACAAGGCTAGAGTTATTCTAAACATATCCAGGAGGTTGTTCCATGTAAATTTCCTCAAGTAAATCACCATGTAAGAAGGCAGACTTGACATCCATTTGATGGACTTCCTAGTTATGTAAGGTTGCAAGGGAAAGAACAAGGTGGATGGAACCAGTGTCAAGGAGAAAGCTATCCATTTTGGCATACCAAGCTCTAGGAGCTTGCTTAAGGCCATATAAGGATTTCTTAAGGAGATAAATAAGGCTAGAGTTATTCTAAACATATCCAGGAGGTTGTTCCATGTAAATTTCCTCATGTAAATCACCATGTAAGAAGGCAGACTTGACATCCATTTGAAGGACTTCCCAGTTATGTAAGGCTGCAAGGGAAAGAACAAGGTAGATGGAGTTCATTTTTGCTACAGGGACAAAGGTTTCAGTGTAGTCAATCCCTTCAACTTGGGAAAAACCTTTGGCAACTAACCTTGCCTTTAGTCTTTCAACACTTCCATCTGATGCATACTCAGTTCTGTAGACCCATTTACATCTGATAAGTTTTCTTCCTTTTGGAAGAGGAACGAGATCCCAAGTATCGTTCCCCATTAAGGAACGATATTCTTCATCCATAGTTGCATCCCAATCTGGATTTCCTGAAACTTCTGCAAAAGTTTATGGATCATGATTCTCAGAAACTTGAGCCAAAAGAGAAGAGGCTCACTGAAACTAAGAACGTGTTCGACGTTGATATCTAGGATCACTGGCAAGATCACCAGCTGCTTCACATGTTGAACAGACCCATCGAGGAAGTATTGGTGCTGGTGCAATTGGAGGAACATGAGCAGGCGGAGGTGGATTTTCATCCTCACTGTCATCATCAGAAATTGGAGTTTGAAACCTGTCAAGGAAGCTAGAAGAAGAAGAATAAGAAGGCACAATTGCTGAATCAGGCTCGCAGGCCAAAGATGGCACACCCGCAAATTTAGGCTCGCAGGCCAAGAGATTTTCATCAAATTTAACATATCTTCTAATGATTATATCATGAGAATGTGGCTGAAGAAGTCTATAACCTGTTACATCTTCAGAATATCCAACAAATATGCACTTTTCACTTTTAGGCTGCAATGCTTTACGTTTTTCATTCGGAATGTGAGCCCATGCTTCACAACCAAACACACGAAAGTGACTTACATCTGGTTTAATTTTACTCCATGCTTCTTTCGGTGTTATACCCTGTAAAACTTTAGTGGGTGTGCGATTAACTATGTAATTTGCACAATTTATGACCTCAACCCAATATTGAAGACTTAGTCCTTTAGATTGGATCATACAATTAGCCATTTCTTTTAAAGTGTGGTTCTTTCGTTCAGCTACACCATTTTGTTGTGGTGTATATGGAACAGTGTGTTGTTGTTGGATTCCTTGTTCAGTGCAAAAAGTAGTGAACTTGTTGTTAACATATTCTCCTCCATTGTCAGATCTCAACTTAATAATTTGATGACCAAATTGTTTTTCAACAAGGGCCTTGTAGGCCAAGAACATATTAAATACTTTTCTCTTAAGTTTTAGGAAGTAAACCCAAGTGCGTCTAGAGTAGTCGTCAATGAAGGTTAAGAAATATTTGAAACCATAAAAGGAAGCAGATGGAAGAGGGCCACACAAGTCACTATGCACAAGCTCCAAGGGAACCGAGACACGCCAAGAGGCACGTTTGTCAAAACTGTCTCGATGATGTTTTCTGAGTACACAACTGGAACAAACACCATGTAATGTCCCGATTTTGACCCCGTTTACATGATGTATATAATGTAATTAATAGTGGTGAGGAGCTAGAGGCAAAATACCTACCATCGATTTGGTTGTGAATGTTTCGGCAATAGGGATAGTTGCTGATGGTATGTCGTGCTATCTGGCACCTTATAATTTGGCATCATGTAAATACACACATCAATTAAAACTAAAACCACAACCAGCTATGGCAGTGCAACGTTGAATGAAAAGGGCATGGTTCCAAAGGATAAGGGGTGGGGGATGTCAACCTTGGTTTATGGGGGAAAATCCCATGTGCTGCCACCTTTGTTTGTTTGCCACCTTTTCTTGTCTCATCCAACCTTGTCAACCTCTTTAATGCTTCAGCTGGTGGTTGAGGGCAGTTATTGCCTTTGGGAGTGGGGTGGTAGGACTGTCAGTCCCTTACCCACACCCACACACCACCCACAACTCCATTCTCACCCGGCCGGTTCGTCCTCCTCACGCAGAGCAGTGGTCGGTCATGCTCTCGCGCAGAGCCGTGGTCTGTTCATCTTCCTCACGCAGAGATGGTGCTGTTTTTTTCCTCACACACTGGCCGGCTCATCCTCATGCACAGAGAGTCATTTGCTCACATGCAGGGACATGTAGACAGTTGGCCTGGTTTCCATTCTCACGGTTGTGGTCTGTGGAAGTTTCCCCTTCACGTAGGGAGTGTAGTCTTCCTCACGCATAGATCGGGAGACTGTAACTTCTTCCCAGCGCGGTCTGGGTAAGCCTTTCTCCAGTGACTTCGACTGTGTAACCGGGGTTGTTTTTTTCCCCACGTTGCTGGTAATGTATGTTGTTGTGTTTTTGGGATTGTTGTTTTCCCATGCTGGGAGTGGTATTTGCTGTTATGCTTGGGGGTTGTCTATTGTGGTCTGCATTGAGTTCCCATGGCTGAGGAGTGCTATCATCACCCCTTGTGGACTAGGGAGTGTTGCTATCATCCATGGTGGGGTTGTGGTTGTTGGTGCACCCTGGTTTGGGTTGCTGTTGAGTTGTTTTGGCCATGTTAGGGCCAAGAACAACTCTGATTTGCCCTGAGGGCTTGAGCTATGTCTCATCATTTGTTTGGGATAATTCCTGGTTGTCTCTACCTTCTTCACAGGGCTATGAAGGGATTGTGTTGCTGCGGTATGCAGTGGTTGGTCTTTGGACTGTGCTGGCTTGACCAACTATTGAAGGCCTGGTAAACCCAGCGGTGTTGGTTTGGCTGATTGTGTCCCTCAGCTATGTGTAAGCCTGCATTGAACCTTATCCTTGGAGGAATCATGCCTAGCTCAGGGGTGGCAGCATTACTGAGAGATTGATGAGCACGCTGGCCTATGGTTGGGTGGAACGTTGCAGCGATGTAGCTGGTTGCGGGCGAGTTCTTCATTGAAAGATAAGTGCTGCTGCTTACTTCATCTCTGCAATTTATATAGTAATTTCAAATGAATTAGGATGAACATGATTAATGCTGGAATGTATGTTTGCTTCCGCTGTATGATTGAAGATTTATGCATCTGTATATGCTTGTATGTTTAGCATTCCTGTTATGTTTAAGCTTGTAATTTAAGCATTGATCTCTTTTGTTTATGTTCATGGGGTTGTTTGCCCGTATGTTTGGTGTATTGGTCGCGTCCTCTTCGCCGGTCTGAGGGATGGGGACATGACACACTATCTTTGCAAGATACCAGCGAAAGACCAGTCACCATATTTTCTTTACATAGTTGTTGCAATGAGCGATAATTTAAGTGACCAAATCACTCATGCCAAAGTTTTCTCAATTTATCACTATGAGCAACAAAAACTGAAGGAAAAGGTGATGACCCGAAGTTGTTAAATTTGTACAACCTGGTAATATCATCAACAGTTCCACACAATGGGGTTAGATCTTGGTTAGCTTACCCGGAAATTCTACGTTTTCAAGTTTTATCGCTATTTCTGATTTTCCGTGATCGCACAAGGTGCATGACAAAGAGCATACGTAGTCGAGAAGACGAGAAAAAAAAACTTTCCCTTACTATTTCTGATTCGCCACGATCGCGCAAGGTGCATGGAAAAGAGCATACGTAGTCAGGGAAAACAATAGTCCGAGACTAAAACATAAAAGATCTAATAATAAACCAATAAAATATGAGAGATTTAAAAAAAACAAATCCGTCACTATAACATTATACCTTCATATTTGTCGAAATGGGTGTTTCTGGAGCAAACGGAAACGTTTTTCGGTGAAACAAAAACTATTTCCCAATGAAAACAGTGCTCTGGATGCAATGGAACAGTTTCCATAGGCCACAAATACATAGAAAATCTATAACTAGAAACCCTTTCAAAGTTTCGGCAACACCGGTTCCAGAGCTTGATCAAAACCAAAAGTGGCTTTTCATAAAAGCTCTGATACCATGGTTGAGTACACAGGGTACTCCCAAAAGACCGAACACCTTTAGAAACCATTTCACACAAATAGATCACATATCAACACACCGATGTTTGTCACGTGGTTAAAACTCTTGAGAGGGAAACAGTCCAAGGCCCCAGCCAAATAGCTACTTGGAGCACTTTATTATGCAAAAGAAAGAAAGTTACATGAGCTTCTCATAATCGATCAACTAGCCAAGGACCCTCTATGATATTTAAATAGAGATCATAGACCAATCGGGTGTTAATCCACAGATCAATGGTAGGTGATATTTAAGAGAATTTGAATCGTCGGATCACTCTATGTCTAGAACATATCGTGACTGTCAGATTAGAATATTTACAAATGCATACTAAAGAAACACACTTTTACCTAACAGATATATTACACAAGTTGATCTTAACTAACTCCTAAGTGTCTAAATATCCTAACAATAAGTCCATCCCAGAAGTGGAGTGATGAAGAACCAGGTGGAAGAACCAGCCATCCAACCGTATAATACAATAATCAAACTCTGCACATAACTGCAAGTAGATATAGCAGTCCCGGATACATAAGAGTACAATGGCCATGAATAGGCATGATACAAAATATGACATCTGTGGTCATCGCCACGTGCAATATAGATATATCAGAATCTCCATGATGAAGATATACAAAGGATCATGATATCCATGAAGGCTGAAGATATATAATGGATCAATATCTCCATAATGGCTGAAGATATCTGACATACACTGGAATCAAGTCACGAGAGCAGAAATCTCATGAACACTGGCACGATCAAGGAGGTAGCATATATGAAATGCCACCAATATGGAAGGTATTATACACAATCCACTACAAGTACATGTCCTACTATGTGAATAAAGGTGTCGAGGTCAAACATAGTAGTCCATTATATGATTATCGGTCATTGATGTATACCGTTAACAGATGCAAGATCACCCACCGATAATGAAAATGGGAATCAAGGTACTAGAGTGCAAACTAACAAGTGTGAATAAATGTGTTGAGGTCAAAAAATTGAGAGAATCCATCGATCAGGGAACATTGTGTATTCCCAAAACTGTCGATGGTGAGAGAGCTTGCCACTGATGACTGCAAGTCTCAAGGCACTCAAAATGACTCTAGATTCCTATCCCAGAATAAATGATCTGAAGTCGATGGGATGAAATCCACTGGAAGGAGGGAATTAATGCATCCCTCATCATCCAACACGAGGTACTCATCAAAGCTGTATAATGTGGAAGGACTCAATCATAATGTGCATGAACCAATAACAGTACCGGGAATGGCCGACATGCAAAGTCAAGAGAACTGAGGAATGACCGACTCAGGTTTCAACTTCCTTCGAACAAGAGAATAAAGGTGAATGGTGACTGAATGTAGGCAGTATAGATTTAATATACAAAACTGGGACATCTCTGCGACACAGGAGGCATTGATAAAGGCTCCATAGGGACTGGAAGCTTAACCAGTCGGTGGAGATAAACTCAAAGAAACAAGTATAGCTCCTAAATTCAAACTATTAACCCAACCAACGGATGTGATATACAATGCTCTGTTCAAAGGTGACACGACTCGACTGCTGCAAAAGATAACATCTTTTCCTATCCAGATTTTTGGTTTTTTTATTTTTTTGGACTTTTTAAAATATTTTGAAAATATTGAAAAAGAATAAAAGTGCTTTATAGTTATAGACTAGGAGGAGACGAGTGTCAAGGGGAAAACAAACTAGTTTCAAGCAGCAGAACATACCTGTTCTCAATGCAAGGACACATGTGTAGGATAATGACACTCGAGAGAAAGTCCCCTCTCGGTTAAAAAATGGGAAATCAAGCTGCAAAGGATATATAAAATGGCTCTACGTGGCTAGACATGAGACAAACTCGGGCTATATAGCTGATCATCAAAGTCAGGGAAGCTGACATAAGGCTCAATAAGGCAAGCAAAACTCATGATAATGCAATTACAACTTGACATAAGGGATTCCCGGGGAAAAAGGCCAGCAAAAAGATCAAGAGAAGTATGATGCTCTTGCGCAAAGTCATGGTGATACTATACAAAGGACTCCCACACCCTAAGGGAAAAATGTCGCCATGGGAACCAAATGCAAAACAGGAGCTAACTAGGGCACCCATGTATGGTCAAGCTCTACCATTCACATCATGTCACTTCTAAAAGAAGTAAGGAGGTTCCATGACAAGATAGAATGAGTTCGTACCTAAGGTTATAATGAAACGGTCATAAGGTCATGCAAAGTGCAAACGGATGTGAAACCTAACCTATATGCCAGTTTATACATAATACCTAAAATCGACATGAATAGGTCAAAACCATGGTCGAAACAGTCCTCAAAATAGACTCCTACATCATCAAATTAGTCCAAAACGGTCCAAAATGGTCAGAAATGGTCCAAAACTATAGAAAATGGGTAAAAAAATTCAAAATTTTCAAACAAATTTTATAAATAGTAAAAAATTCAAAAATTCCATATCATTTGAAATTTTTACCTATTGGAGCTCAAAAATTCCAACATGAATTCCGGGAGCTTCGTCCAGCAAAATTCGACACAGTTTGTTCCAGGTAACTCCTCATGTCCTCCTCTTTCTATTTCATGCAAATTTTTTCAATTTTCATGGTCAAATTTAATTTTTAGGCCAATCTAAAATGGTCGTTTCAGCCCACATGGATATCGGGGTTTTTTCCGCGTATAAGGCTGGCCATATGTGGAAAAACCTCCTAAAACCGCGTACATATGCAGCTATTTTGCAAACAGTCGTGTATGCGGCCATGCACAAGGTTTTTTAAGGTATATAATGACCAAAAATTAATTTTTATGTGTAGGATGGTTCTAGAATGGAGAGAGAGGGAACATAAAGATGTAGAAGTGGTTGTTCAAGGTGACTTAATGGCTCAATAAGCTCTTCGTGCATGCGGTCTATATAAGTTTTGGTGTCTTGGCAGCCTGAGGGTCAAACCAAGATATCCTGCAAATGCTAATAGACTACTGATATCTAGACTCAGAGTCTTTTTATATCGACGGGATGTCTCTCACTATAGAGGTTGAGGACATATATTTTATTACTGGATTATCCCGACGGGGAGAGGTGGTGAACCTATGCTCTCACGGGCCCGGAGGTGGCCTTACCATTGATGAGGACATTGCAGTATACTATTTTTTGGACACAAAAAAGGTTGGGAGTCAAGTCCCGACAAACTCCATCCAGGTACTAGGACTGAAGGCCATACTATTGGCACCTGGCAGGATAGCCGGTCTAGCTTCACTCCACCAAGCCTCATGACCATTGATGTTCTATGCTGTGGAGTGTATGAGACCCATAGTGTACGACTGGAGCACTACGTTGTTGAGTAACATGAAGCGGCAGCTCAGTGACTACAAGATGGGCAGAGTGAGAAACTTCGGTTTCGACAACATACTAAGCACGTTCTTCTTTGAGCGTGTACCGGGATAAGCCCTAGAGTGGACATTCCTCCACACGGAGTTCAAGATCCGGCCCAACGACATTGGGAAAATGCTATGCGCAAACTGGGTAGAGGTAGGGTGGCTAACCCCTACCCAGTGGACTTCTTTCCATGGTGGCAGTGGCAGATTATTGCCATCGATGACTATCCCTATGCGGGAATAGATTTCTGGGGAGATTAGGACATGCCTCTACCACCAGGAGCGGCATATGGTGACATAGGTAATGAATCCCAAACCCTCTTTTTAAGTTTTTTGAATTATTAAAAAAAAATTGTTTTTTGATATATTGACTCAAAAGACATGTTTTGGTGTGACGACACATAGTGACAATCTGTCATGTGTATGCAGATGTTGGACCACGATGGCCTAATGGTTTCCCTCGTCATAGACGGAGGGGAAGAGGAGATGACATCATGGGTGTGGATGCGGAGTAGATGCTCCAAAGCATCCACACAAACTGTGTACGCTTGACACACAGGGTACCCATGGCACAAGTCGAGGACTTGCCTAAGGCCATGCAACATCAGGTGGTTGGTGTACCACGAGCATGTGTCCGGTTATTCCAACGACTAGCTAGAGCTGTGGTGTGCTACCATGATCAGAACCCTCCTCCTCCTCCACAGGCTTAGAGACCTGAGAGTGTTTCATTTTTGTACTACCATGTATTATATTTTGGTGGCTCGGAAGCCCCATTTCTGTATTACTACACTTATGTATTATGACATCACATTTTGGATGATTAATGAAAAACTTTTATGATGATCGATTTTATTTATTTACATGTGTGTAAAAATGCATGTTTATGATATGCTTATGGTCTATGAAACTAATGTCAATCTAACACATAGTTAGCATATGAGTTAGCAACTTGATTAAAAATTCTTGAAACATGTATGTATGTTATATTCTCAAATTGTCGTTCTAGCAATCTCACACGTAAGAATCTTCGTAATAATGTCAGATCCATGATACGATACAAGCCATTAAGCTGTGAAACCACTAACTACAAATCAAGACATACCTTAAGAGAGAGAACACCATATGAAATGGCATCCCACAATAACTCGATAATGGCACTATACTCAGAAACATTGTTTGAAGAAGGCTATAAACATACGCCTCCTGAAGACAATACCTGACCCGTAGGAGTATAAATCACCCAAGCAGCAGAAGCTGAGTTTTGAGTGTGGCGGTTAGCACCATCAACGAATCCTATGTAAGCGGAAGACTCCATTGACATATGCCATAAGAAACGAAATCTAATCAACAAACCCGATCACCATAAGAAAACCTAAGTATTCAAAAAATTATACAATAATATACAATAATTAGCACTGGTTGAAGATCATGCATAGTATTTCTTAAGATAAAGCCCATTTCTAGGCTCTGCCAAGGCTGTCCCTTCATAATCCACCAGCTCATAGGAGCCCTTCTCTAACACACATTTGAAAACGTAAGGACCATGCCACATGGGATTAAACTTCCCTGCCCCCAAGGGTCCTTTATCTTGATCCCATAAAAGAACCAAATCACCTTCACTAAACCTCCTCGGATGGACAAACTTATCATATTAGACCTTAACGCGATGCTTATTTACTTCTAGAGCCACTAAGGCATCTCGACACTGCTCATCAAGCTGCTCTAAGTGGACCAAACGTTCCTCCAATGCGGAAGTGTCTGGTAAAAGCTCTATAGCTAGCTTCAACGAAGGGATTTCGCATTCAACTGGCAAGACAAAATCCACCCCATGTACGAGCTGATATGGAGAGAAACCGGTGGCAGTCTTAACCGCGGTCCTATAGGCCCACAAAGCAGGATATAACATGATATGTCAATTCGTCTTGCTTTGCGTGATGGTTCATTGGAGAATGGACTTAAGTGATTTATTTACTAATTCAACCTGTCCATTCACCTGAGGGTAATAAGAAGAGGAGTGCTCCTACTTATACCCTAACTTCGAAGCCAACTATTCCATCATTCTATTCTGAAAGTGTCTACCATGGTTAGTGACAAGCTCTTTTGGAATGTTGAACTGAGTAATAATTTGGTTGAACACGAAATGCATGGCTGTCTCATCGTTGGATTTGATCGTGGGCATAGCCTCAACCCATTTCATGAAATAATCAACAGCCACTATATGTGATGATGCCCCCCAGCTGAAGCTGGGTTGCAATCCATGAAGTCAAGCCCCCACTTGATGAAGGGACTAGCGGTAATAATCGAATGTAACGGGGCAGGATGCGAGCACATATTACGTGCAAACACCTGGAAAGGGTGACACTTCTTGACCGCATTGACACAATCTTTAAAGATCGACAGCCAAAAATATCTCGCTCTCAAGATTTTTTGGGCTGTAGAAATCCAAGATAAATGACAACCACAAACCCCTCCATGGAAATCATTCACAACAACCTCAGCCTCATCACGGGTTAAACAACGATACAAAATGGATGTAACGGGGCAGGATGAGAGTGCATATTGCATGCAAACACCTGGCAAGAGTGACACTTCTTGACCGCATTGACACAATCTTTGAAGATCGACGACCAAAAATATCCCACTCTCAAGATTTTTTGGGCTGTAGAAATCCCAGATAAATGACCACCACACACCCCTCCATGGAAATCATTCACAACAACCTCAGCCTCATCATGGGTTAAACAACGACGCAAAATGGAATCTACCCCACGGTGGTACAAAGTGTTATCCACTATAAGGTAGTTCTTATATACATGACGTAATCACCGTCGCTCATCCTGTGAAAGGTGAGTAGGGACCTTCAGGATTTGCAAATATATAATTATATCCCCATACCATGGGTCCAAAGTTTAGACAAGGAAAATATGCTCATCGACAAACGTATCCTCATAAACCTCCTCCTCCACACTTGGGAAATCATAAATGAGCTCTGCAAAGATCAACGATTTCTTCGATTTCCCCGAAATGAATTCGAGATCGAATTCTTGCAAAATAACAATCCACTTATTATATTTTCCCTCGATCATCCTTCTAGTGAGGACGAACTGAAATGGATTGACATGAGCTACCACCATGGTTTGGCAAAGGAGAATGTAATGTCTCAATCTCTGAACTGCATGCACGGTGGCCAAGGCAAGTTTCTCCACATGAGAATTAACGGATTTCCGCATCAATAAGGTTCCGACTCAAATAATATATGGCATGCTCATGGATCTCCTCATCCTCCTTAACAAAAACCATACCAACCGTCTCCATGGACGTGGCCACATAAATAAATAAAATCAGGGCTATAGTCAGGTGGACTAAGCACGGGGGCTGATGCTAAGGCTCACTTAAGAGCATCAAAGGACTCCTGGGCTCGCTCATCCCAGCAAAAAGTAGTGTCCTTGTTGGAGCAGGGTCCCACAGCTACAGAAGAAGCTGCTAGTTTTGGCGGAAAGATAAGTTTTGGCGGAAAGAAGTTAAGACAGAGCTACGACGCCGTAGCACGTTTCCAACTGGAGAGCAGAGCCGGAAACCACGACTTTTAAGATAGAAAAGTCAAGAAAGGAAACGGTACCTGAGTGGCCAAGAAGAGAGAGCTCAACCACTGCATTGAAGGCAGTGGCAGAAGACAGGAGGGCTCAGCGACCCTCATAAAGGAGAAGGAGCAACGAGGCTGAAGCATTGAAGATGAAGGACAGATAAGTGAAGCGGTGCATAGTACCCATGATCAGTGCCAGGAAGCATGGAAGACTACAGAGAGCTGTGGTGTGACGGAAAGCGGCTACCTCAAGTACAGATATGGCCGACTGTCACTAGTTAGGGTTTGGGTTACTGTTGGGACAGGCCCACAATGTTGTAATGGCAAGACCTTCGGGCTACCTATAAAGGGATATATTTTGTATTGTAAAAGGGTTAGAGGGTTAGCTAGTCATTTTGTTGGTTAGTTAGTTGGCTCATTCAGTTGTTAGTAGTGTTTTGCAGACTATTAGACAGTTGTAAAAAGCCTAACTCTGGTTCTGTTATTAGCGGTAGCAATCTTACTGTAACCAGTAGCTGGCTTAAATAATATGCATGTAATGATCCGCAGGGATCGACAGAGAGGGAAGAGTATATTGTAGGAGAGCAATATAGAAGAGAAAAGAGATCTAAGAGAGAAGATCTTAAGCTGCATATGCAATGCAGCAGAACTGTGTTTTACCTTCCCCTGAGCTATAAGAAAACATAGTTCTGTGGACGTAACTTCCATCCTGGAGGTGAACCACGTTAAAATCCAGTGTTATGCAATTGGTTTATGTATTATGTTTACTTATGCATTCCTCAGTCAGTTCATGGACTTTGTTTACAGTTTAACGAATGAATGTGTTAATCAGTTCATAGCAATATAGAAGGGTAAACATAAGTTAGATTCTTTAGCATGTCGTATATGGTTCACTTATGCATTTTGTGAAACAGTCACTATTGCATTATCGAATAGCCTTGTATGTTAAGTCTTGCACGTCGACACGAGCAACGCTAAGTGCGCTAAACTGCAGAGGTAGGATATCACAGAGAGGTGATACCGCACTGGAAGAGGAGCTGCAGTGCGCGATACCGCAGGTTGGGGACTTAGCGTCGAGTAAGAGCTGCATGTCGCACGGTGCGCGGCGATGCGATAAGGTCGAAGATATCGCAGTCAGGGAAAGTGTGCATCGCAGAAGAGGATCGCGCGACGCGAGCAGGAGATCGTGCGACGCGCAACAAGAGACCGTGCAGCTAGGAGAGCTGCGAGCCACTAGTAGGATTGCCACAGAACCTGGTCCAAGACACTTGAGTCCTTGGCCAACCCATTAGAGTCACTTCGGGTGAGACTTCAGGCCGCTTTGCGGTCTATCGTCGAAAGGGCCGGTGATCTAGGGGTGTTGTTGGTTGAATATAGTTAACCTGGGTTTGCCCAAAGCATCCAACAGTCCTTCTTTAAAAGACGCATAAATCCTTTAGTCAAATTGGCAAAGTTAACCATGAATCTCCGTAAGAAATTTGCCATGCCTTGCAAACACTGAAGATGTCTAATATTATGCGGGGTAGACAATTGAAGTATTGCCTCAACCTTTAAGGGATCGATTCTTATACCCTCCTTGGATACAATGAACCCTAGCAAGCGACCAATGGTGACGCAAAAGATGCACTTATGAGGATTTAACCTGACCTAGTAATGGCGACATCTTTCGAACACTAATCTCAAATGGTATGGATGACACACTCTTAGATGAGAATGAGCAGCAAGATCATCGAAATGCACTTCAATAATAATTTTGAGATCATGAAAAATTAAGGTCATAGCCCATTGAAACGTGGCTCCGACGTTTTTAAGACCGAAAGACATCTTTCGATATGCAAACGTACCCCAAGGACAAATAAATGCAATTTTATGTTGATCCTCGGGTTTGATCTGAATCTGATTACATCCAGAAAAACTGTCCATGAAGGAGAATACCTCACTTCCCGCACACTGACCCAAAATCTGATCAATAAATGGTGTGGAAAAATTATCCTTAGGACAAGCACGATTTAAATCATGGAAATCAGTGCATATACGGATCGCTCCCTGCTTCTTATCCACTGGAACAGTATTTGAAACCCACTCTATCAAGGGAACGAGATAGATAAAACTAGCTTTTAATAGTTTTTCTATCTCAGCCTTAATAGCGAGTGCTTTTCTAGGATTCACTGCACGCAAACGTTGTCGAATAGGCTTCGCATTCGGATAGGTATTAATTTCATGTTCGACAATACGAGGGTTGATATCTGGCATTTAATTGTATGACCAAGCAAAGATGTCATGAAACTCTTTAAATAGCTTGGTATACTCCTCGATCTCATCAGGGGAACAATCCACCCCAATGTAGACGTTCTCAACTTTGCCAGGATCGCGAGAAATATTGATAGGAATCGTAGGTGATAAGTTCTCCATGTTCCCATCAGCCATCTAAGCAGGAGAGCTCAATGGAACCACGGGACTACCAATCTTCTCACTAAGAATCTCCTTGTAGTCCTCACGCTCCATACGGTTAAGCCCGGGAAGAAAATATGATCTATGATGCAACTCTTCCCAAGGTGGCTCAACCCTCGACATGGCCTCAATAATGGCTTCATCTGATGGAAAAACACCATCAAGGAAATCATGTGCATGAGAGGACTCAATTTCCCATGTAGGAAGCACATATGGGTCCTCCTCCTCCATCCGCGAAGAGGAAGGACTAGGATCTGCAACACAATCAAGATTCCCTTAATATGCTATCATTGCTGCAGGCATCGACACATCCATTTCGACAGGTCCATTCGAAGGACTTGGTGAAGGAAGAATCCAAGGATCTTCCATATGGGTTGTGTGAAAAGGCACCGACTTCAATGAAGATGAATCCCCACCAAAACTAGATCCGATCATAAGAACGGGCGCATGACAACTAAAGGTCCCCCATAAGAGATGGATACATACCCACACCCACACTCCCAATTGCCAGCTGAGAATGATCGATAATTGGGATAGAAGCTCCCAATGATGCACTGACACTCAGATTATGGAACGATGTCTGATCAATCGTAACAATTTTCTCATTAAATGGAAAGCATACAACTTGAAATAGAGAAGAGGCTACCGCTTGTTGGGGCACACACCTCAATGGTCCTTAAGATGGGTAACTCCGCGGGTTTTTACTCAAAATAGTCTTAGGGGTGTCGGGGGTTGAGTCAAAGTTCTCTATTGTAATAAACCCGTGGCTTAAGACCAGGGTTTAGGGTTTTGGGTGCCCATGGTTTGAAGCCATGGTTTTGTAATAGCGCGATGTATAAATAGGCATTTTTGTAAATAAGAAAAGTTAGGCTTTTTGATGTAAAGAAAGAAAGGCGAAGCTAAGGCTGATTGTGTAACGAAAGGTTAAGTCCCAGCTGTGTGCGTGGACGACCTCTGTAGCTGTGTGCGCAGAGGGTTTTTGTAAGAAGATTAAGGAAAGATCTGCAGCTATATGCGCAAAGGCCTGTTGCTGTGTGCGCGACTTGAAGGGACTGAAGGGATCTGCAGCTGTGTGCACAAATCAAACTGTGGTTTTGTATCACATTGAATAAAACATAGTTTTGTGGACGTAACCCCTACAATGGGGGTGAACCAAGTTATATCTGGTGTTGTGGTTTCTTGTGTTGTTCTCTTTCTGTTGTCTTTTATGCATTAATAACTGTATACATTTGATAAATTAGAGCACTGCTAATAATAAGCTTCGCTGTGAATTCCCTGTAGTGGGTTAAGCAAGTCACGGTTGTTTATCTTTCTGCGAAGTTGTATATGTGTGAATGATACAGCTGTGTAATTATTGATTAATAAGTTTATTAAAGGCTAAGGTACAGTAATATCCCTCTCTGCTTGCAGAAACCTGATTCTGCAGCACCCCATAGCTGTTTCGGGTGAGACTGCAACCTGCACGCAGGTTGTTGCCGAAAGGGCCAACACTGTGGGTCTTTTGTTGGTGCGACATAAAAGGATTAAACCCGGGTCTTCCCTATTGCCCAAAAAATTGGTTCCGTTGCCAGTTGAACTCAATATCTGCTCAAGAGGGGTTTACATCATACCTCGAGGGCTATGTTCTGGAGGCCCTCTGTGACGGAAATCGGTGATTGGTTTGCTGAGACTTATCTGAAATTCGCGCAGCAAGAGAACACAAACCCGCGTTGTAGCGCACGTGACTTTTGACAAAGGTATGTTTTTTGTGATGCTTATGAAATTTTCTTTGGTAGTATCCACATAGAGTTGCACCAGTGGTTGTCTAGGTTAACAGATAGAAGGACGAACTTCCAAGCTCGACAGGTTCCCGCGTGGACCCCCGCAAGGGTCAATCTTGTGCAACACGTAAACAATGAGGTATCCTGCATTGTTGATTTCTGGACGACGCGAACATTGGAAGCCTTCTTGAGAGAGTTTGCCATTGACACAAGTACCTCCTTCAGCAAAGTTGAACGACAGTTCTTCCAAGGCCCCCGTGGTAAGTTTTTGAATTCATTAAGCTTGAGGATTAAAATACTATTGGCTGAAAAGGGTATATTGTTGTTTGAATCAGACTGCTAGCATAGTAGTACTAACATATGTTTGCAAGTGATAATACCTTTGATGAGCAAAGTGGTTTGCTATGAAGTGGAAAAAGGTACAAAAGAGATTTTGACTCCTATTCCTTAAGTCAGGCTACTGCATCTTCCCCTGTAAATCCTGAAGAGTCAGACTCTGAAGAAAACCCTTCGGTTGGAAACCCTTCGGTCACCCCGCAGCGAAGCCCTGTTACCCCTAAAATTCCATCGCAGTCTGATAGTCAACCAAGTCTGAGTATTCCGACCACAGGTCAATGTGCCTCTGTAAACCCCCGCCCATCGACATTCAGTTCCCCTCCCAACCCTCCTAGAACCCCCATGGCCCACCTAGTTAATGACATTAAGCTCCCCATCTTCAAAGGCATGGGATCAGAGGACCCCGAACAGTTCTGGTTTTTATGTGAAGCAGTATGGAATGTGAAGAAAATTACCGACCCGGATGTGAGAGCCGCGCAGCTCATTACTTCTTTCCGGGACCGGGCTTTGACCTAATTCATGAAATTCTCCAGTACTTAGAGCCCTACGTTGGATGAGATTAAGGCCTCCATAACCAAAGAATTTAAGAAGCCTAAATCTGAATCGCAGAGCATCACTGAACTCAAAGAGATTCAACAGCGGTGCGGCGAATCAGTGTGGGACTTTGACCAGAGATTCAAAGTTCTACTGGACCAAGTCAGCTTTACCATTAGTCCTGCGCAGCACAAGGAATGGTTTATTGCAGCATTATTACCACATATTAGAACTCCACTCATGCAACAGAAGGTTGCTAACCATCAAGAGGCTATGGAAATTGTAATGAAGCTAGAGACTGCCCCCGTCGGAGATGATTCTGGTATTGCTCAAGTCCAAGCGCAGCTAGCAGCAATGGCCCTGGAGCTTCGCGATATGAAGAAAGCTAAAACCAGTCGAGAGGAGATCTGGTGTACGCAATGTCAGACAGAATGTCACGATAGGGACAAGTGCCCCGTGGCCAGAACTTACCTAAATACGGGTGCGCCAAACCAATTCACTCCCAGTGTTCTGTATTGTGAGATTTGTCGAACCACTGGCCAACATCGCCCTAAAAACTACCATCTTCTTCAGAGATATGTTCAAGTTCCCAAGAACCCCTACTGCAAGTTCTGTAAGTCAGTAGGGCATAATGAAGAGGAGTGTCGTAGTTATGAACTCATGAGAGAGCGCATCTCTGACGCCTACTGAGTACAAAATGAAGCCCAGAATAATGATGGCTATGGTTATCGCGGCGGTGCCTCTGGAAGAGGTGCCTTTGGAGGTCGCGACCATGGTGGTATAACCGGAAGAGGTAGAGGCCAGGTTGTGTGTTACAATTGTAACCAAGCTGGCCATTTTGCCTGCGACTGTCGAAACCCCACCATAACCTGTCGGTATTGCCGCTCAGTCGACCACGTGATTGAATAGTGCCCCCAGCTCATAGCCAAGATTTAGGAAAATAGCAGTGGCCCTACCTAGAATATTCAGTTGATTTCCGTTGAGCAGAGACCTGCTGCAGCCATCAATGTGGTCACCCGGAGTGGAGCTACGATGCACATTCAGAATACGCAGAAACAACTTGTCGAGGTGTGCGTGCGTAAGGCCTCCGAGAACATCCCAGCACTTGCCATTGCGAAAGACCAAGCACCAGTCAAGGCGGCCCAGTGCGATATTGTTGACCCTCACACAGCAGCAGTACCTGCGCGGCAACCTCCGCCGGCCTCGCCGCCGCAAGATGCTTCAACGGATAAAGTAAGTACACTCTCCTCCTTTTTACAGAGTTGTATGAAACTCTTGAGGAATCAGAATGCTTTAAAAGAGCTGCAAAAATTTCTTTCTGTCACAGACCCTTAGAGAGGAGTTGATCAGGAGAAAACTGTTAGTCGTGTCCGAAGAACGGGGAGGGAAATGAGATTGAATGTTCAGATAGGGGAATATGATATGACTGATGTCATTTTGGATCTTGGATCAGAAGTTAATGTCCTTCCCAAGCAGACCTGGGGACAAATGGGAAAACCTTCCCTGGCTTGGTCACCTATACAACTGAGATTAGCTAACCAACAAAGGATTGTGCCCCTAGGGAGACTTCTTAGTGTTCCAATAGATATTGATGGGGTAAGTACTCTAGCGGATTTTGAAGTTATTGAGATCATTGATGACAACAACCCTTATCCAGCCCTGTTGGGGATCGAGTGGGCCATGGCAAATGCTGCAATCATCAACCTTAAGAGGAGACAGATGACCTTCAAAGGCAATGGTCTATGAGTTATTATACCCCTCGACCCATCCCAAGGAGAAAGATATACAGAACCGATCAGAGACAAAGGAGAACAGGACACTCTAGACCACATCTACAACATTACAGCCAAGGAAGAAGATTATGTCGAGCCTGATGTCGATGGCGTAATAGATTGGCAATGTGATAGCTCCTGTATGTCTGATTCAGACGATGGTCTAGAGAATTGGCAGAATCGACTGTACGAGCTACGTGGCCATAGGTGCGCGCAAATCACTAAGTCTCTTAGATGCCTTAGTGCGCAGCCCAGAGAGTTGCCTACACATGTTGGGTTGACAGAACTTGGAGAATTTCTTGCACAAGTACCTACGTCACAAAGAATGCAGACTCTGGAGACAGCATTAGGAGCTACAGCAGCATGGTGGACCGATCACAAAAAGTCTACTCCCAGTTGGGGAGCCTGCCAGAAATTTCTACGCCTCAGATTCATAAACCAATTCCAAGAGGTGCAAAGTAAGTTCAATGGGCAGAATATCCCTCAGGACCATTTGAGGCAATGTTATGCAGCATGGGAAAACATACCTCGCGAGGAGTGGGTGCATAAGTTCATGCACACCTTGGAACCTATAGCAAAACACCGGTATATGGAAGCCGAGCTCCGACACGGACTTGAATACCAAACCAAGGGATAGAACCAAGAAGCCAGTCCATCAAACCTAACAGTCCTGTCGCCGACATTCCCAGGACGGGTCGACGGGCGATATTGTGCTGAGGGTGCTGGTTGTCACGAAGCTCAAACCATGATTTTGTCGAAGACCAAAAACACAGCGAGGCTTAAAATCCGACCGTTGGGAAGCAGCCAAATTGGCGGCGGTAGTGCTTTAATTGCCTTAAATGCCTATACTAAGAAGATTATCGGACATCGAGCACCACTTGGACAAAATTATCGTCAGATTTGGTGCCTTCAATGCACCATCCTGCCCGATTTGATTGATGGAGTGTATAAGAAGATGCCTAAGTTAGGGAAAATTGCATTCTACATTTCTTTAAGATTTAGGAGTGAACCCATGACAACAGAACGAGAGCTTAACGATTTAGTAAGAGAATTCGAGGAAGAGGGTCTGATAGGTTGCTCTAATCAGCCGCCTGGCTCTGCTCCCTGTGAAGAAGCTCACCCAGAACCACCACGGCCGATGCAGACACGGTCTTCCAGGAAAAAGTCCAGAACTAAAGTTCACTCCAAGCGAAACCAAGACCGGCATAGGCAAATAGGGCAACCGCCAGCAGATCATCCTATGGATCCCCCCAGTTCAGCACAGGTCCTGGTCGGGGGTAGGGAGAACATTGCATCACCGCGGCCACCGTATCTACAACCTGTTCGACCATGCGTCGAGCTACCCCGTCGAACAAAGCAATTCACGTTAACCACACCCTCGCTACCACAAGGAGTTCAGCTGATCGGAAGCATGACAGGGAAGATCGATCGGCTTAAGTACAGCGATCACGACACAAATGACCATGGCAAGTTTCCACATTTTGCGCCAGCAGAATACTTGCACCGCGTCAAATACCCAGATGACAATGTGACATTACTGGAAGTACAACCGTGGGCTGCGGGCCTGGACAAAGCTGGCCTACTCAAGATGCTTGATATTCCGCATTTCGGTCGCGGCATACATGTGACCGTAGTGGCCAAATAGTTGCTAGCGTTAGTGCATGACGGCTATTATGGATAGGGGACCAGTAAATTCCTATTGACGCCGCACTCATCCATAAGATCACAGGTTTACCAATGGCAGGACCTGATCCAGGAACTGAATTTCCATCAAAACATGAGGATACAAAGCTCGCGCAAACTATGAAAGAGCGGTTTGGCTTGACAAAGGGGAAACGGGGGTATCACACTTTCGCGATTCGGGACTAGCCCATTCGCTTTGCAGCTGAACTCTTAGCCTGCAAAGTCATACGGAAATGCAGGCCAACTGAAGTACCTGCCCCAGTTATCCGGATTGCTATAAACTGTGCTGAGGGGTATACTTACAACTGGGCTGCATATCTTGCGAAGGAATTCCTGGAGGATGCTCGCGACACACAGGAAAAAGGTAGACCTTTCCATTATTCCTGGCTATTAATACTTATTGCATTAGTTGGGTGGAAAGAACCCACCGAAGCTCAGTTTGTGGAAGTAAACCCAGGCATGCTGGGGGCAGTGAGGTACGCCTCCCTATGGATATCCTTAGATAAGGTATCTCAACAGATGACGAACACTGTGTTCATCTTTTATGCCATGAGTATCCACTATGAGATTGTGCGAACACCACGGCTTACCAATGAGTTGTTCTCTAAATATGAGGGCGCCGTGAACTTCAGTGCCGATATACATCATGTTTTCATTGAAGCCCGTGCAGATCCACGACATCAATGGTTTAAATTACCATATGTCGTTATCGAACCAGATATCAGGGGTATAGTTCAGCACTGGCCGGCTGACTGGTTAAAAGATATAGGAAAAAAACCCTCTATTCCAGTTCCCCCAGCTACCAATATTGGCGCAGGTACCAGTCACGCGCAGCAGCAAAACCCATTAGAAGATAGCGAAGACCTAAGTGATTCGCAGCTGGATGGCGACGACCAGGGAAAAGATGGCGGACAGGATGAACAGGATGAGGATTCGATCAAGACCATATCCAATCCTAACCCATCAACCAAGCGCAAGTCACCAGAAGTAGCAGAGGTAAACACGCCGCAGTCCCGCAAAAAGTCAAAAGCGTCGAAGGACAAAAATATTGAAGAAGAAGCCACTATCATGCTGGATGAATTGGAGCAAGCTCTAGAAAATTCTACGGGAACGCTTACTAAACAATGGTCATAGTTTTCGGAACTACATCTTGCTGGGCTCACAGGTATAGCAAACAGGGTTTCGGAGCTCAAAGAGTTAGCAGCAAAGTCAGTGACCAGTACTGCGACAAGTAGCACTACAGCACCCACGCAGTAGGATATTAGGCAATGGCCACCCAGAGATAACCGAGGCTAAGTATCAAGCGCAGCTCTGATACTGACCGACGCAGATTCTCGGTCCCAGATGAGTATGACCGTAGGGATCGATTATACAAATATGTCCATGTCAGAATTGCACCTATGCCAGCACGCTATTACAAAGGAGATCCATGCACGAGACCAATGGTCCCAAATCCAATTGGAAGACACCGTCAAACAAAACAAAATCCTCGCAACACGACTAGAAGAAGTAGCACAACAGAAGAAAGATGCTGAAGATAAAACAACTACACTGATGCGAGCACTGGACGAGGCATGTCGGAGTCTTTCTGACGCCGACATACAAGGAGAAGAGGAACCAAAGCAGAGAATTGCTAAGCTGTGAGACTATGCCCAACAATCTCGCAACTAGATTGAAAGGTTGAAGACAGAACACCAGCACCAGATTGTAGAACTTCAACTGCGCATCCCTCCCGAGACTCCACCAGAGGCCCGAGAACAGTGCCATAGGGACATCAAGGCTTCAGCAGCAAAGATAGCAGATAATGTGGCCAGCGTCGCAAAACTGATGGAAGATAGCATCGAAGCATGGGAGAACCTACAGGACCATCCAGATGTAGGTAAGATCCAGGAAACCATCAAGTTGCGCCAGGCCGAATTAGATGCAGTCAGAGTAGAAATCAAGACACTGCCACCTATGCAGAAGATGGCTAAAGTGAAGCACAGCAAGGAACTTCAGTAGGAAATTGAGTCCTGCAGGACAAAGGTAACGCTGCTGGAGAATTCGCTACAGCCGCTGGTTGATGAAGCATTGGAATTGAGTAATACTGCAGAGAGCCAGCTCAAACTTTTGAAGACCTACGACACTTTTGCGCAGGAACAGGCTCACACAGAATCATCCTCGGTGTTACAAGAGTTGGTGGAAAAGGAGAAAGCAGCTGACGACATACTACACAACCTCACCAATCGTTTCTAGACCCTCGCGCAGAAGATTCTCCCACCAGAGCCGAGCAGATAAGTGCCCCGGGACGGGACACTGGTGAGTCTTAGGGGCCTGTTGGGGCGCGCACGTCAATGGTCCTTAAGATGGGTAACTCCGCGGGTTTTTACTCAAAATAGTCTTAGGGGTGTCGGGGGTTGAGTCAAAGTTCTCTATTGTAATAAACTCGCGTCTTAAGACCAGGGTTTAGGGTTTTGGGTGCCCATGGCTTGAAGCCATGGTTTTGTAATAGCACGATGTATAAATAGGCATTTTTGTAAATAAGAAAAGTTAGGCTTTTTGATGTAAAGAAAGAAAGGCGAAGCTAAGGCTGATTGTGTAAGGAAAGGTTAAGTCCCAGCTGTGTGTGCAGAGGGTTTTTGCAAGAAGATTAAGAAAAGATCTACAGCTGTGTGCGCAGAGGCCTGCTGCTGTGTGCGCGGCTTGAAGGGACTGAAGGGATCTGCAGCTGTGTGCGCAGATCAAACTGTGGTTTTGTAGCACGTTGAATAAAACACAGTTTTGTGGACGTAACCCCTACACTGGGGGTGAACTACGTTATATTTGGTGTTGTGGTTTCTTGTGTTGTTCTCTTTCTGTTATCTTTTATGCATTAATAACTATATACATTTGATAAATTAGAGCACTGCTAATAACAAGCTTCACTGTGAATTCCCTGTAGTGGGTTAAGCAAGTCACGGTTGTTTATCTATCTGCGAAGTTGTATATGAGTGAATGATACAGCTGTGTAATTATTGATTAATAGGTTTATTAAAGGCTAAGGTACAGTAATATCCCTCTCTGCTTGCAGAAACCTGATTCTGCGGCACCCCATAGCTGTTTCGGGTGAGACTGCAACCTGCGCGCAGGTTGTTGCCGAAAGGGCCAACACTATGGGTCTTTTGTTGGTGCGACATAAAATGATTAAACCCGGGCATACTATACATCCAATTCCGACCTAGTAAAATATTGTAGTCAAGGGGCGCATCAACCACCTCGACCTCGATTGCGATGGTCTTCCCTCCCAATTGGACCTTAAGAGAAGGAAGAATCACGTGGGGCTAAAACGATCTACCATCAAAGGCAGTCAACATGGTAGCGGATTGAGACAACTCGAGAGAACCCAAACCCTTTTAGCATGACAAAGACATCACGGAAGTAACAACACCTTTGTCAATCACAGTGCATTTGACGGTCATATTAAGACACTCTACATGAATCAAAAGAGACACGTAGTAAGGAAAGCAAGGCTGTAGTCCCATGGTTTCAAATTTGATGACGGAAGAAGAGTTATCATCATTAATCCCAAGAGCAGAAAGCAAAGCTTTCCTTTGCGGTAGACAACTCTGAAGTACTTCAAGTGCGGACATCGCACAAGGAGTTTGGCCCAAATCCTCGATAACATAGTTCTGGGTGGCTCGGGCATTAGGATTGTGCCTCGAATGCTTTAGGACTCCCTTAGGAATGCGAGGTGCATTTTCAGGTTTATCCATAGGGTTTTCGATACGCAAAGGGATCTCGGGTGGAGCAGGTTCTTTTCCAAGGTCTGGTTGTGATGAACCATAGTCTTTCGCACGAGTCACAACCTTAGTAGCACGTACCATGTTAATGCAACCATGACCAGTATTGGCTTCCGGTGGATTTTGATCTCCACCTGACGCACAATGAGGATCATTGGTCCTCGAGTTCATATTTTGATTATGGGGTAAAGGATTGGTTAGCACAACTGGGCCCTGTGCTATGAGTCTCGAGGCATCTTCCATATGAGGGCATAAGTGAGTGAGGTGGTCCTCCTTATACAATTTGCAAGGAAACTTAACCTTGCGTTTAGACTGCTTGTCCCCCCCAGCATTGCGGGCGTTCTTGTCATTAAAATTGGCATTTTCATTCTTATTCCCACCCTTACGATTATTTTTACCCTTTTTCTTATTCCTTTCGGGCTGTTGGTTGCCCTTTTGATCCAACGATTGCACAAAAAGTACACTCGCTGCTTGGGTGGGTTGAGACGAAGTCCTGGATTGTCCCGAAGCGGATTGATTAATAGACAACTAGCTCACTTGTTTCACAACTGAATTCATAGGTTTGGCACTTGTACAACCCACAATGCCATCGGCATGTGGTCCAGGCTTGATCTTGGGATCGAAACTAGAATGCAGAGCATTAGGTATGATCTCATATAGAAGTCCGAATTGAGCATAGATTAGATCCAATTCCTGTGCCCTAAAAATTGTTTGTTCCTCTTTTTGGACTCCAAATGTAGAAACATCCTTCGTGATGTAAGGTAATAATGATTTGAGGAACCACTCAAGGAGAAATTCCGGCGGTATGAAGGCTTTAATCAACCTCTTCTGTCTACACCACTCTTGGATATGGTCTGAGATATGTGTGGATTTGTCTTGTCAAAATGTCGACAAGAGTTCTGTACCAATGTCGTAACACACGGGTAGCTGGAAGTGATTGAGGAAATTCATAGCAAGGTCATCGAACAAAACGAATGCTCCCCTCAGTAACTCTATATACCATTTCGCTACAGGCCCAGTAAGGGTGCGTTTAAATAGCCTTAAACAGATTGAGTTGTCATGTAAGGAATTGGAAGAGCACCAAAGGTGAAAAGTAATGACATGTTCACTAGGATCTTCTCCTGCCTTGCCCTCGAAATTGGGAATGTCTGAGGGAAGCTTGTTAGGGACAGCTGGCCAAGCCGAGTCATGAGATACCGGATCATTCATGAGTCTCAATAAGTCAGGTTAATTTAATGTTGCAAGGAAAGGGAGCCTAGGTTGAGCTGGTCTATGCCACGCTCCCTGATAGTTTTGGTTCATATAAGGCTTACTACTGTAAATACCATGGCCATGGCCATAATATCCTCCTCTTGCTTGACCCGTGTAGTGCTGCATGGAAGCATTATGATGTGGTGTACCTTGACTATGCGGTGATACAAAGCCATAATTAGAGGAGCAAGCGGGTTGTTGATACCCATACCCATAAGTTTGATAGTTCTATCCATACTGCGGTCCATAATATTATCCATGAGAAGCTCCATAAGGTGTCCCATGGGATGTCCCACGAGAAGCTCCATAATTAGGGATATGGGGAACTCATTGCGATGGACTGTGAGACGATCCCGAAACAGGAATATGACCTCCCAAGACAACAGGGGGTACTTGACTCTGAGATACTACCGTGCAAGCAGTCATAGTATGAACATGGTTAGTAGCAATATTCCAGCCCGAAGGACCACGTGAATGAGGGGGAGGAAGGGTTGTCAAAAATGCATTCGAAGGATTAGGGTTTGAGGACGAAGGGACATGTGAAGGGATGTAAGTGGTGTTCCCTATAGTCACTCGTCTCAGTTCTCGTATCCACATATGACTACTAACACTAGGTCTAGGATGAACATGTGAGGTAGCTTCCACCACCAGGATGGAAGGTGCAATGTGACTAATGCTCCCAAATCTCTCCGCATGGAAAGGAATAGGAGTGCCCCCAGGCATAGTGCTAGGTTCAATTTCTTACTCGACATGACGTGCCAGATTGTGTGTAGGGATATCAGGCATGCCATAACGAATATAACTAGTGCTTGTGGGTTCATGATGAGTCTCGTCACCTGGTAACCAATATCGGCGACCTGTGAATGAGGGATCATAACCAGAATGTGAAGGTATTTCTAGTATTTCATGATCTCCCATCGTGTGTGAATCAATCTGAGAAGTAGTCCGCCTGGACTGTCTTTATCTCTCTCCCAAAGGAGGAGGAGATGTGGAAGGTGAAATTCCTGCTAAACGACGAGAATGGCGAAGTGCCGCGCTCGAATCCACAATGACTCAAAAAATGAAAAAGACTCTATCTAATTACGCAAACCCTAGGAAAACTAGCGTGCACAGAGCAAACACTATACAATGTAAAGCCAAATCATAAGCAAACAAGGGTATGATGTGTGAGCTCTCGAATGAATCAGGTATGTCTCGTTTAGGAGAGGCTTGAGACGCCCATACACAGCAAGCAGAGGTTCGTAACCAATTATAGTGGCCCTCAGCTTCAATGCATATAGCGACTGTGTTGTCCAACCACTACCTAGCCAGGACACCTGTAGAATAACCTCTGCAAAGTACCCCCTCGATAACCTAGGTAAGGAAACCAAGGTCACCTCAATGTAATCAATGTTTAGGTGGACAGTCGCAGGCGGGATTGGCCGTATGGGCAGGGTAGCAAAGCCTGAAACTCTTGAAAGAGTCCCCAGATACGAATACAATCCTGGAAATATCTCCGATGCTACTTAGTTATGACCAGGGGTCATCCCAATCATTAATCACTCACACTGCCTTGTGCTTAACTCCCTTGTAAGAGGAGGATCCTGAGAAACACTAATTATATAAAGGAATTTCACACTCTCACCTGGAC
>LPNX010759915.1:61936-200031 GCA_001517045.1 Pseudotsuga menziesii | reverse complement strand
ATGATGGAAAAAGCAAATGTTTTTGTATTTTTTGAATTAAAATGAGATAATAAAGCAAAAATATGACTCTACAACCCCCAGACTCTGCAAGCACTACCAGACAGCACCCAAGTAAAGCACTAAGGTAAAAGAGACCTAATGCACTAATCTCAAAACAAAAAATAGAAAATGCAATGACAAGAACATTCTCAAAAAATTCAAATTAAAAAGCGTCTCTGGTCAGAAACAGAGGTGTATACAGACTCAAGAAGCATCCAAGAAGACTCAGCAATTATCCAAACTCACTCAGCAACATTTAATCTTCCCCAAAAAGGCAAAACTCAGGGCATACACGACTATGTGCAGAAAACCCGCATATATACACGGATATCCCAGTAAAAACCGTGTGTACACGAAACTGTGAAGACAAAACTCACGTACAGGAAGAAAAAGAAATAAAAAAGAAGGTAAACAAACAAGCATAGACAAAATTTACTCCTATCAAACACTACTAAGCAAACATGCCCCCATACCTGACTCAGAAACAGAGAAATCAGAGCAATTCAAGAACATTGAATGTCGATAAAACCCCCAAATGCAATGACTAGGAAATCCCCAGTATGGTCGCCAATTCTGCTACGGAGAAAACTTCCTATGGCTTGGAGTACCACAACAGACAGAGTAACTACAAAAATCAATCATTTTCCATATGCAAGAGAAACCAAACATCTAACACTAAAGGATCTCGAAACATACCTTATTTCGGACGATTGATGTAGATCCTCGTTGAGCTTTTCCACTCTCGCTTGTATTAACAATTTGCTCTCTCAACATTTAGCAAACAAGACAAGCACGCTATATAATTGTGTTAGACCTACTCTAGCATATATAATCAATAACATATAAGCATTTAAAAGCATCCATGGATTCAATACTCATTTAAATACACATTATTGGACAGGAAAAGATATTTCTATTAATATAAATCAGAGATTACAATAGTGACAACCTCTGTCAGCAAGTCTGCGAACCGGAGAAGCTGAGCCCTCCACCTGGGCCTCCACCACTTCAATCCTCCATCTCTCGATAGAAATATCACAAGCAAAGGAAAGCTTGGGAAGAACACAAAGTGCTCCAAGGGACAAAGGGATGCAGACTCAAGTATAAGCTCCGGCAACAATGGACTATAGTTTTCTTGCTCTTCAATTCCTCTCCTTTCAATGTATCCAAAGGGTTCCCTATATAGTGCTTCAATGGGGTAATAGAAGGTCAAAACCGAGCGATCTCAAGGCATATGGAAGGCTAAGAGACAAGTGACTCGGATCCACATCAAGAAAAACTCCAAAACTATTTGGCCTTTTGCACACATACCGATGTACGCGGATTTGAGGGTCATATCCGCGTATATACGCGAGAATAGGTTTAAAAGTCGCGTATAGCAAATAATGCATGTTTTTAGGGATAATCTTGGAAACATTAAAGGTACAAAAATGGTCGATGGGGTCCAAAGAGTCTGCAGAGGGACAGGGAAGGCCATAAAGGTGTGATCCACCATGTGTGATAAAATCAGCTGTAACAACTGCCAAATAAACTTTTCATTTAGCAAGTAGCATCATGAGAACAATTAATGAACACCCATAGACAACAAGCTAACATATTAGTAAAAAATATTTTTAAGAAAGAAACATTATCAATGTATCAAATATATTACTTTTGGCGTATTCCAAACATGTGAATCTTATTAATATGGTTGTTGCTAGTTATTTATGTTCCTGTATTAATATTACACCAACATTGAATAATCAACTAATTTTAAATTGTTGGGAATTTCCCTACATAAAATACCAATACAACCCAATTATGCTACTATGGTTTTACCTGTCCAAAATACCTACTTATGAAAATAGCCCCACCTATGAGTTAGTCTCAGCAATTCCCATTCCAACTCTGGCCTCCCATCATGGAAATGATGGTAAATTATTTGCTCATTTAAAAAATGGTAATAAGGAATATGTCGTCAGTTCAATGGTTTTGAGCGAGGTTAAAACAAGCTTGTTCCTTCATGAAGCTCCGTAAAGAGAGGCAAGTTCAGGAAAGCGAGGTTATGTCCTCAAAAACTAGGAAGCAAAACTTGGATTTTTTTTGGTGCTTGTATACTTTAAGGAAAAAAAATGCTAAAAGTAACCTGGCCAGGACACCTGCAGAATAACCTCTGCGAAGTACCCCCTCGATAACCTAGGTAAGGAAACTAAGGTCACCTCAATATAATCAATGCTTAGGTGGACAGTCACAGGTGGGATTGGCCGTATGGGCAGGGTAGCAAAGCCTGAAACTCTCGAAAGAGTCCCCAGATACGAATACAATCTTGGAAATATCTCCGGTGCTACTTAGTTATGACCAGGGGTCATCCCAATCATTAATCGCTCACACTACCTCGTGCTTAACTCCCTTGTAAGAGGAGGATCCTGAGAAACACTAATTATATAAAGGAATTTCACACTCTGACCTGGACAGACATATACATGTTTCGTTTAGTGGTATTGGAGAATTTACTCACAATGACCTATTCCAAGACCCTAAAACCTAATCTTGTTGGTGCACCCTATAAAAGAAAAGAGTGTAATTCATTTTATTATGCGTTGATTTTAATTGGCTTATTACTCAAAAGGGAAAATGGTCGTGCAACTAATGAAGTTATGACGCAACAAGAAGTAAAATGCACACCTAACAATCAATGCAAATGCACTGTGTCGAATGAAAAATGGGGTATGCTACTACGTGAAGTGCAAAAATTTTCCTTCAAATGAAGATGCAATCATTCCTATATGAAAATCTGACTAATACTTCTCCAAGCAAACCTAGTGCAAGTACCATGCAAAATACAAAATGCAAAAATGCATAATGATGGAAAAAGCAAATGTTTTTGTATTTTTTGAATTAAAATGAGATAATAAAGCAAAAATATGACTCTACAACCCCCAGACTCTGCAAGCACTACCAGACAACACCCAAGTAAAGCACTAAGGTAAAAGAGACCTAATGCACTAATCTCAAAACAAAAAATAGAAAATGCAATGACAAGAATATTCTCAAAAAATTCAAATTAAAAAGCGTCTCTGGTCAGAAACAGAGGTGTATACAGACTCGAGGATCATCCAAGAAGACTTAGCAATTATCCAAACTCACCCAGCAACATTTAATCTTCCCCAAAAAGGAAAAACTCAGGGCATACGCGACTATGTGCAGAAAACCTGCGTATATACACAGATATCCCAGTAAAAACTGCGTGTACACGCAACTGTGAAGACAAAACTCACGTACAGGAAGAAAAAGAGATAAAAAAGAAGGTAAACAAACAAGCATAGACAAAATTTACTCCTATCAAACACTACTAAGCAAACATGCCCCCATACCCGACTCAGAAACAGAGAAATCAAAGCAATTCAAGAACATTGAATGTCGATAAAACCCCCAAATACAATGACTAGGAAATCCCCAGTATGGTCGCCAATTTTGCTACAGAGAAAACTTTCTATGGCTTGGGGTACCACAACAGACAGAGTAATTGCAGAAATCAATCATTTCCCATATGTAAGAGAAACCAAACATCTAACACTAAAGGATCCCAAAACATACCTTATTCCGGACGGTTGATGTAGATCCCCGTTGAGCTTTTCCACTCTCGCTTGTATTAACAATTTGCTCTCTCAACATTTAGCAAACAAGACAAGCATGCTATATAATTGTGTTAGACCTACTCTAGCATATATAATCAATAACATATAAGCATTTAAAAGCATCCATGGATTCAATACTCATTTAAATACACATTATTGGACAGGAAAATATATTTCTATTAATATAAATCAGAGATTACAATAGTGACAACCTCTGTCGGCACGTCTGCGAACCGGAGAAACTGATCCCTCCACCTGGGCCTCCACCACTTCAATCCTCCATCTCTCGATAGCAATCTCACAAGCAAAGGCAAGCTTGGGAAGAACACAAAGTGCTCCAAGGGACAAAGGGATGCAGACTCAAGTATAAGCTCCGGCAACAATGGACTATAGTTTTCTTGCTCTTCAATTCCTCTCCTTTCAATGTATCCAAAGGGTTCCTTATATAGTGCTTCAATGGGGTAATAGATGGTCAAATCCGAGCGATCTCAAGGAATATGGAAGGCTAAGAGACAAGTGACTCGGATCCACATCAAGAAAAACTCCAAAACTATTTGGCCTTTTGCACACATACCGATGTACGCGGATTTGAGGGTCATGTCCGTGTATATACGCAAGAATAGGTTTAAAAGTCGCGTATAGCAAATAATGCATGTTTTTAGGGATAATCTTGGAAACATCAAAGGTACAAAAATGGTCGATGGGGTCCAAAGAATCTACAGAGGGACAGGGAAGGCCATAAAGGTGTGATCCACCATGTGTGGTAAAATCAGCTGTAACAACTGCCAAATAAACTTTTCATTTAGCAAGTAGCATCATGAGAACAATTAATGAACACCCATAGACAACAAGCTAACATATTAGTAAAAAATATTTTTAAGAAAGAAACATTATCAATGTATCAAATATATTACTTTTGGCGTATTCCAAACATATGAATCTTATTAATATGGTTGTTGCTAGTTATTTATGTTCCTGTATTAATATTACACCAACATTGAATAATCAACTAATTTTAAATTGTTGGGAATTTCCCTACATAAAAGACCAATACAACCCAATTATGCTAGTATGGTTTTACCTATCCAAAACACCTACTTATGGAAATATCCCCACCTATGAGTTAGTCTCAGCAATTCCCATTCCAAGTCTGGCCTCCCATCATGGAAATGATGGTAAAATTATTTGCTCATTTAAAAAATGGTAATAAGGAATATGTCTTCAGTTCAATGGTTTTGAGCGAGGTTAAAACAAGCTTGTTCCTTCATGAAGCTCCGTAAAGAGAGGCAAGTTCAGGAAAGCGAGGTTATGTCCTCAAAAACTAGGAAGCAAAACTTGGATTTTTTTTGGTGCTTGTATACTTTAAGGAAAAAAAATGCTAAAAGTAAATGAGGTTCCTATCATTAATTTTGGAAATAATTTCTATTGAGAGAGGAAAATTCGCTTGCAAAACTAAGTTCCTTCGACCGTTCCAAGTTTCACTTAGGTCTTTGTACCTCTCTTGATTTTCATCTTCGGAGATAGTCGCTTAAAAGGAGAGCTATGTACGTAAGAAATGCCCCATTATAAATTTTAGGGTAAGAAATGCTCGTTCATTATAGCCGCTTCAATTACGTTAAACTCATAAGCAGTATAAAAGATCAAGAATAACTTTGGACCATTCCTACTCCTTCGATAGAAAAGATCGAATAAGTATTGCCCGCCCTCACCCTACTTAGGGTTAATACAATGATATTGAAGATTGGTTAAGATAATAATATTGAAAATAACTTTTTTATATTATAAATAGGGACTCGAGAGCTTACATTTTGTGCATCGGGGGTTTAGTAAGCATCAATATACTCTTGGTTGGTAAATGTTTTTCCCCTCATTCTCCTCCCTTCATGATTGTCGTCACTCCATGATGGGATGATATTGTGAGGAAGTAGATGTACTTAACATAAATTTTTAATATGGCATCATCAATCACAAAGGCATATTAGTAAAGTTCTCGCAAGCTTATAAGGACTTAAAGCATTGGTTTTCTTGCTCAAATGTTGGAACATTGAAAAAAATTTAGGAGTCCACAATTTGAAGTGCATAAGTGGATGCCTAAAAGTGCAAGTTTGTGAATATCGAGTGGGACAAGTATAGAGTTGTGGGAAAAGTAGAGAGTTTATCTTATTGAGTCAAATATTGAGTGAAGTGGCTAGTTAATTATTATAGATTGGCTTATTATTGAGTTGAGACAAGCAAGTATCGAGTGGGCCAAGTAGATATGCGTTTGTTGAATCTTATTATTTGACTTAAAGCAATTATTCCGAGTCTTTGCACAAGAAGAAGACTCAATTACTTATTTTCTATGAGACAAGGATATCTATTTTGACGTAGCAGCAACAGATTTAAGACTCAATTACCTATTTTATATGAGACAAGGATATCCATTTTGACATAGCAGCAACATATTAAGATATCTATGAATAGCAGTGAAATCCAAAGTGGCATGTCTCATGACCAACATCCCTTCAAAATTCTATTTGCAACATATTAATAACCAAGAGTAAGAATATTGCATTCAAATCATACATTTAGTATGGAGTCACCAAAGAGAAATGAAACTTACTAATTCTATCCCATTTTACCAATGAAACACTTTACCTAAAGTCTTCCTTTTATTAGAAAAGAATATAATACTTAATTAAAGTCTCCCTTTTATTAGAGAAGAATATGCATACTTCATGTTTTGTGAAGTGCTTTGTATATAATGATTTTAATAAAATTTAGAGACTTTATGCAATTTAAAAATATTAGAGAAATTGGTTTTTTCTACATTCTTGTTTTGTTCTTTAATCATTGGTCAACATGCCATTTTCAATCATGTTGCATTAGTTTCCAAAATAAAACCTGCCCTGAAGAATATTGTCACAACAATAAATCTCAACTTAGCAACAACAACTCATATTATCTCCATGCAATTGCTTATTTGCTCCTCTCCAAAAGCAAGTGTTGTGGTCGGGGAACATTGCCACACCATGGCTCTTGTTAATTTATGTTTATTTTAAGTTGAATTTAGCTTCCGAATTTCAATTCCAATTGTGTGGTTTAAAAATCATCAAACATTGGTGGATAAAAATTGGTATGCTTTTGATAAGCTCAAAGAGAGTAAAAATACATTGTGATAACCCGAGAGAGAGGAAAAATTACATTGAGATAACCCGAGAGAGAAAAAAAATACATTGCGATAACCCAAGAGAAAAAATACATAAAACATCATAATAATAAAATATGTGTTTTAACAAATTAAATTAAGGATGATTCTATTTATTGTAATTATTGAAATGAATTCTTAGATATATCTTTCTTATTTTAGGTTGGAAATAGTAAAAGCATCTCTTTTGGGAATTTACTTTTGTGCAATCTTATTGCAATTTGTTCTATCTAAGCATGCAACTCTTTTGATAAGAAGGTTGCATTTGAATGCAATTTTCTATGTTTGTCTTGACTTTTTTTATTTGCATTTTATCCATATGTATGGCCAATGAATGTAAGGTATCAATTTTCATGTCCTGTGACAAACTGGCGGTTTCATTTTTAGTGAGAGTTTGTGGCTATGGATTTGGATGATTATGAAGTAATACCTCTATAAGATCTATTTCTTACTTGTAGCTATGGGGTAAATTTTGAATATCTAATTGATGTCATCATAATCATGCTAGAAGATGTCTCCCTTAACATGAAGATTGAGTGTCTCCATTATTTCTTCTTTTAATCCTCAGAGGAGAACATGTTTGAGATATTCCTCGCCTAGTGTACAACTATGAGCTATCTTCTACTTGAGTGGAAATATTGCCTCATAGTATTCTAGGGACTCATTCTCTCCCTCCAGCATTCTAAAAATTCCATCTCTTGTATCTCCTATTTTACAATAGTCTCAATATTTTTCAATAAAAGTCTGCTTCATTTTCTCCCAATTTACGATGTTGTTTCATTCTAGGCTCATGAACCATCTCAAAGACAATTACTTCAATGTGGAGGGAATAGTTTTGAGCTTCTAAGAATCAGCTGTATAGTCACATGTCTTGTAGACAACCTGAAATTCAAATAAAAAAGTGGCATGGTCCTATATAATAAGATCATGGAAATAAGTAAGAGTAGTACTATGATTAATGTTCTTCATCTTTATTTCTTGATTGGTTTCCCTAATTAGGAACTCAAAAACTTCATGATTCTCTTCTCCATATATAACCATGATACATTGAAATGCACACCATTCTCCTATGGATTCATAGTCAACAAACATATTTTAAAAGTCAAAGAGTGGATTGATAAAAATCCATCCTCCTCGGTGAGGTATCCCAACGAACTATTGGAAAATATGTTGAACCTATTATTCACTCTCTTATTATTATTATTCTTGTCTTCTTATACTTGTTTCAATCATGCCAAAAACCATTAGAGGAAATTTGAGGTCTAGAATGGGCCTCCTAAGGAAAATAATAAAATAATAGTTATTAATTTTGGAGGAAGAATGAAAAAAACTACTTTTTGTGCGTATTTTCGACATATTTCCCTGTGTTTTTACTCAAATTCTAAGCGAGAGAGCTCGTTGGATGCAAAATTTAATTCCGCATCCAACGAGTACCCACATTACATACTTTTGATAGACCCCGCTACCCCCAAAACAAGAAATACCTGAAAAAATGTGATGATGACATCATTATCACGTTTTTTCAGGTATTTCTTGTTTTTGGGGTATCAGGGTCCATCAAAACTATGCAGTGTGGGTAGTCGTTGGATGCAGAATTAAATTCCGCATCCAACGAGCTCTCCTGCTTGAAATTTGAGTAAAAACACAGGGAGATATGTCGAAAATACGAACAAAAAAGTAGTTTTCTTTTATGACAAATATGTCAATTCAACCATTATGGTTGACTCATTTTATTGAAATTCTATTGGTTCTTGAATTCGAACTCACAAAATTTATTGTTGGCGCATTTTCTTATAAGGCCCATTTCAGACCCCAAATTTCCTCTAATGATGTGTTATTGGCAAAAATCTATCACTAGGTCGATGCATGGAATCAAAAGATATTGTTTTTTTGTTTTATTTTGTTTTTTTAAGTGCATACTAACCTAGTTATAGTTTTTAGTACCTCCTTGGCAATGTCACCAAAAGTTATGATAAAAATAGATACAACAATAATGTTGACCTCCTCAATCTTAGTTTAAGTTATCAATCCAATAATGTGTTATGCTGATGAGGTAGTGTGCATTATGTACACAACCAAATACGTATAATCAAAATTATAAGTTGAATAAATGAATACAGCCTAATCCCTAACTTGAACAACCTATTAGATTCCTTTCTTAACAACCAATTCATAATATTCACTACTTTTCCATCAGAGGGAACAAGAGATTAGAGGGTTTTTGGTTGTTATTATAGGGATAAATCAAATCAAGGAATTTTTACAGCTAATGAGATGGTGTGTCCTTAGTTCAACATCCTATCTAGTCATCATACATCATAGGATAATTGCAAAATATATTCAAGTGATGTGTATCAAGTTAAGGAAATGGTGCTTGAAGTAAAAGATTCAATGACGCCTCCAATCTAAAGATGAAATGCACATAATTATATATCAAAGAAATGCCCAAATTTTTGGTTCTCACCCACTAGGTTGTTGACTTTACCTCCAAAACCAATGTGAAGTAACATGGGATGCAATAGGTCATTGTCACTTTTATATTAATCAATTGGCTAGCATGATAAGTTCAATCAATCAATGGACTATAACCTAACAATGATTATATTTAATCCAAGGGATGCTAAACCAAAGTATTGAACATTGTAAATGTAAAGATTGTAGTTGCACTGAGAGTAGCGAGGTGCTCTTTAAACCAGTATGGAGGAGATGTTGTCACATAATTTAATGGGTTGGTGCAAGCTAATGTTGGTCACTTATGACGCGTTCGTTGCAATGGACTTCTGGAAAAACAGAAATCTAAACGTCAAAAAGCAATATTAGAGGTACCTACACAACTTTTTGGAATATGGTGTAAGAATATGAAACGTGGACAATCGGATTACCTTCCGGAATATATAACTTTTATTTATGGAAACTAAGCATAAATCCCAAAAAACAAGGTTCTTCTAAGGTTGGTATGTTATATTTTTCCCCAAAAATAATGAATATGTTTGCGTTGGTCCACTCGTTTGGTATGCAAATGGTGGAATTTTGTGAAAAAAATTATATAGAGTTGTAGATAATAGGTGTGTCTAGTGCAGCGTTATTTTTCCATATTTATTTATGTTATATTTTTTATTTTTCAAATTAAGGAAGTCAGTGACTCCCTAAAATGACAAGGTTGAGCATTGGTCCACCACATCTTGGTCTTAACATAGTCAATGAACGATATTTTTTTTTAGGATGTAGGTCTTTGTGTCTTCTTGTGCAGGTTCTTTTTCATTTTTTAAATAGCTGAGGCCATCAAAAGTTATAGATGAAGCAAATAGCCTACCTTTTGTGTTAGATTGACGTTAGTCCATTTAAAATTAAATAAAAAATAGAAAAATATAATAGATTTAAATAAATATTACATATTTAGAATCTATAGACAGAGCTACACAAGTGTGTGAATTTTCATTAACAGTGGACAAGCATGGCATATGGAAAATCATGCACGAAATAGGAGAAGTTGTACAAAACAAGTTTTTATGTCATAAGACAGTCCAAACCACTTGGTTGGGCAACCCGAACCTAAAACCAAAGCAGCCAAGTCATCCACCATGTTGGTTGGAAAAAAGGTGCCACCAATATTCTAAATTTAAATCACATGCGCACGTAGTTTAAAACATAACACGCACGCACTAGAAGCGCGATCGCGCACTATGGGTGCGCACGCACTAAAAGCGTGTTCGCGCTACCTTGTGTGCATTAGGGATGCGTGTGCGCATTTGCTAAGTAAACACTTTGTTTTGATTTTATTTTGAAGCATTTGCAATGTAATGATGATGAGGAGGAGGAGGAGGAGGATGACAATTATGATCAAATGAGGATGATGACTATGATGATGAGGAGGAGGATGATGACAATGATGAGGATGAGGATGATGACTATGATGATGATGACAATTATGATGATGAGGATGATGATGACAATGAGGATGATGAGGATGATGACTATGATGAGGATGATGATGTTGATGATGACGATGATGATGAGGAGGAGGATTATAATGACTATGATGACGAACAATGATGGTGATGATGATGATGATGAGGATGATGATCGAGATGACTATTACTATGATGATAGTGATTATGATGATGATGATGATGATGATGATTGCCATGATGAGGATGATGATGTTGATGGCAAAGATGATGAGTATGATTTTGACTATGAAGATGACTATGAGGATGAACAATGATGGTGATGATGATGAAGATTATGACAAGGATGATGACGATGCTGATGATGATGAGGAACAATGATGATGATGATGATGATAAGGATGATTTCAATGACGATGATGAGGATGATGACTATGATGATGATGATGAGGATGAGGATGAGGATGATGATGATGATAATGATGACGAACAATGATGGTGATGATGATGAGGATAAGGATGAGGACGAGGATGATGATGATGACGACAATGATGAGGAACAATGATGATGATGATGATAGGTTTAGTTGAAACTTTGCTTTGATTTTATTTCCAAGCATTTTCAATGGAATGATGATGATGAACAATGATGATAATGATGAGGAGAATGATGACAATGATGATGATGAGGATGATGACTATGATGAGGAGGATGATGATGATGATGATGATGACGACGACGATGACAATGATGATGAACAATGATAGTGATGATGATGATGATGATGATGATGAGGACGAGGATGATGAGGACGAGGACGAGGATGATGATGATGATGATGACAACGATGAGGAACAATGATGATGATGATGATGATGATAGGTTTAGTTGAAACTTTGCTTTGATTTTATTTCCTAGCATTTGCAATGGAATGATGATGAGGAGGAGGAGGATGATGACAATGATGATGATGAGGATGATGACTATGATGATGATGATGATGATGATGAGGATTATGATGATGATGATGATGACGATGATGATGATGATGATGATGACGATGATGATGATGATGGTGAACAATGATTGTGATGATGATGATGATCATGAGGATGATGAGGAGGAGGAGGAGGAGGAGGAGGAGGAGGAGGAGGATGACGATGATGAACAATGTTGGTGATGATGATGATGATGAGGATGATGACAATGATAATGATGAGGATGATGACTATGATGATGAAGAGGATGAGGATGATGACGACGACGATGATGATGATGATGACGATGATTACGATGATGAGGATAATGATGTTGATTACGACGACGATGACAAGGAGGAGGATTATAATGACTATGATGATGAACAATGATGGTGATGATGATGAGGATGATGATTACGATGACTATTACTATGATGACAGTGATTATGATGATGATGATGATGGTTGTGATGATGATGATGATGATGTTGATGACGAAGATGATGAGGATGATGAGGATGACTATGAGGATGAACAATGATGGTGATGATGATGAAGACGATGATGAGGATGATGACAATGTTGACAATGATGAGGAACAATGATGATGATGATGATGATGATGATGATAAGGATGATTTCAATGACGATGATGAGGTTGATGACTATGATGATGATGAGGAGGATGAGGATGATGATGACGATGACAATGATGATGAACAATGATGGTGATGAGGATGAGGATGATGATGACGATGACGATGACGAGGAACAATGATGATGATGATGATGAAAGGTTTAGTTGAAACTTTGCTTTGATTTTATTTCCAAGCATTTGCAATGGAATGATGATGATGAACATGATGAGGAGGAGGAGGAGGAGGATGACAATGATGATGATGAGGATGATGACTATGATGAGGATGAGGATGAGGAGGATGATGATGATGATGATGATGATGACGATGAAAATGATGATGAACAATGATGGTGATGATGATAATGATGAGGATAAAGACGAGGATGATGATGATGACAACGATGATGAGGAACAATGATGATGATGATGATGATAGGTTTAGTTGAAACTTTGCTTTGATTTTGTTTCCAAGCATTTGCAATGGAATGATGATGATGAACAATGATGATGATGATGATTAGGATGAGGATGATGATGATGATGATGATGATGATGAGGATGAGGATGATGATGATGATGATGATATGTTGGTGATGATGATGATGATGAGGGTGATGACAATGATGATGATGAGGATGATGACTATGATGATGAAGGGGATGATGATGATGATGACGATGATGAACAATGTTGGTGATGATGATGATGATGAGGATGATGACAATGATGATGATGAGAATGATGACTATGATGATGAAGAGGATAAGGATGCTGACAATGATGATGATGACAATGATGATGAACAATGATGGTGATGATGAAAGGAGGAGGATGAGGACAAGGATGATGATGATGATGATGACGACAACGATGAGGAACAATGATGATGATGATGATGATAGGTTTAGTTGAAACTTTTCTTTGATTTTATTTTCAAGCATTTGCAATGGAATGATGATGATGAACAATGATGATGAGGAGGAGGAGGATGACTATGATGTTGATGAGGATGATGACTATGATGATGATGATTATTATGAATAATGATGGTGATGATGATGACGATGATGAGGATGAGGATGATGATGATGATGATGATGGTGATGACGACGACGATGATGATGGTGATGACGATGATTATGATGATGATGATGATTACGATGATGAGTATGATAATGAGGAGGAGGAGGATGATAAAGACTATGATGGTGATGATGATGATGATGATGAGGGTGATGATGAGGATGATGATCACGATGACTATTACTATGATGACAGTGATTATGATGATGATGATGATGATTGCGATGATGAGAATGATGATGTTGATGACGAAGATGATGATGATGATGAGGATGATGATGACTGTGAAGATGACTATGACAATGAACAATGATGGTGATGATGATGAGTATGATGATGACGAAGATGAATTTGACGATGAGGATGATGATGAATATGAAGATGAGTATGACAATGAACAATGATGGTGATGATGATGAAGATGCGGATGAGGATGATGATGATGATGATGAGCAATGACAGTGATGATGATGACGACAATGAGGATGTTGATGAACAATGATGGTGGTGATGAACAATTATGGTGATGATGATGATGAGGAGGATGATGATGATGAACAATGATGGTGATGATGATGAAAAATGTTGGTGATGATGATGATGAGGATGATGATAATGATGGTGATGAGGATGATGACTATGATGATGAGGATGAGGATGAGGATGATGACAATGATGACTAACAATGATGGTGATGATGATGATGAGGATAAGGATGATGATGATGATGATAGGTTTAGACTATATTGTAGTGGTGATGATGATGATGAGGATGAGGATGACGATGATGATGATAGGTTTAGACTATATTGTAGTGGTGATGATGATGATAGGTTTAGACTATATTGTAGTGGTGATGATGATGATAGGTTTTAGACTATATTGTAAAAATACTCAAAATAATCATGAATACGAAGTCGTTGTTGAAGAACGTTAGTCATTAAATGAAATAAACGTCAGTGAGTAAATGCTCTAAATGTTAAACAGGGGTGTGCATGTGTTTAAGTTTGAGTGCACGTCAATGCACGTGTGGTCTTATACAGGTGTGCACATGCTTAAAGGCGTGTGCATGCACCTATTAGTAGGTAAAAAAATAGAGTTCTAGATTCCTGGGATTGCTACCTATTTTCACGGGTTTTCTTTTGTTGTTTGCGCATTTTATGCTCCTGGACTGTGCAATTTGGCTCACAATCCATCACCACTCTTTGATCTATTGGATATAATCTCACTCTTGGAATCTAACAATCATATTCAGTGGTCCTGGAAGTTAGTGGAAAGATTCACACTACAAGTTTTCATTGGAAGAAGAGATCATTTTGAATAGGTATGGTGAATTGTAAATAATTGTTTTAATTCACAAGTTTTCATATCATTTCATTGATTTATGTTTTATGATATGCCTACAACAATATCTCTCTCATAGACAACATTTAATTTCACAAGAATAAATCCCAACTTCACATCTAAACAAGTCTCATATTCTCCATACAAGATGAAGTATGCAATGTTAACTAATTTACATTTGCACATGAATATATTTTGATTTTACACAATGATGGCATAGATGAAGTTGAGACTCTTCAATTTAAAAAAAAACCTTTGAAGTAATCATGGGAGAGTGTCCATATTGAATAGTTCACCAAATTGTTTATATTCTCTATACAAGATGAAATATGCAATGTAGAGCAATAACCATTTGCACATGAATATATTTCAATTTCCCACAAGGATGGCATAGATGAGGTTCTCTATTGAGACTCTTCAATCTGTATAAAAACCTTGGAAGTAATCATGGGAGAGGGTCCATATTGAACAGTTCACCAAATTTTCCATGCTCTCCTCTTCATGCTATATTTATCATAACATGCCTTTGAGCTTGACAGGGATGCCTCTACCTCAATTATTTCTCCTTTTTCCAAGGGATTTGCAACCTCCTCATTTCACTCATCTTCTTTTGACTTCCAATACTTCTTTAACACAAAGGAAGTCAAAATCCTATAGCTATAATACCTGCAAACTTGACTATCTTTACTTGACTCAAATAGAGTATCAATGCCAATAATTAACATACTAACATATCTGTAATTTAGTTATTTATGTTGGAACCCGTCGTGTATCTTGTATAATGGAACTAATACCTTATTTGTTGCCTCTTATGCAGGGGTAGACCTCATAGTTTTGATAAAGAAACTTTCGGATATGGGAAACTCATGTAATAGAGCAAGAAAAACTAGAAGGAATATGCCCATTGAAAAGGAAAATGAGGTAAGAGAAAAGGCTAGGTTGGCAATGGAGAGAGTGAGACATGGTCCAGACATTTCCACTAATACTGCGTCCAATCCTAACATAGTTGATGACATAACAACCTCTTCTTTAGAACCACAGGCGAAGCGGTTGCGTCCAACAAACCCAACTCAAGTTCCAACATCAACATAGTCTCCAACCAACAATCCATCAACGAGCCATGTTGAAGCTCTTGAAGACATAGGTGTATTGAGAGACATTGAGTATGAAGCGTTGGACCTAGAAGCAATGATTAATTTTCAATTTCTTCCAGAAGACTACAACCATGTCGAGAAAACTCCCAATATGGACCGACATGTGAATGATTCACCACAACAAAGAATCCCTAGGATCCGTAGCTCATGTCGACCTTCCCTACCTCAACTATCTACTGCAAGAAAAAGGGTTCCTAGACGTATCCATGTGGATGAAAGTTGTCTGTCAGGGATTGAAGGTAAGTTTCCCAAACGCACTATCGATTGGCAATGTAACAAATTAATGAGGAATATTTTGAATCTAAAGGCGATGCAGGTAAATGTCAATTATTACTATGTTTGTTAAATTCAAATTTTTTAGTTGTTGTTAGGAGAATTTTGGGCATGAATATGGTTATAAGTTCAGATGTTAACAATCATATTGTTAGAAATCTCCAATCTTGTTTTAATGCAATTGGGAAGACGTCCCGTACTAAAGATATTTGTGTGGCTCGTTGTGTGTTATCAGAATCAGTTGTAAGCAAGTCCACACAGCAACGTTTCCTCCTTTCACACACTTCTCAGATACTTAAATTAAATAGAAAAATTGTTCAGAAGTAATCTGTTATAAGAGAAAATTTGCAGACTCTAGGTGGAAATGATTGTTGGGATTTTTTCCACAGGTTGCCTCGTCGAGATATGAAGCTAATTGATGCTGTCAAGGAATTAGTACAAACGTTCTGGCATGATCATACCAGACCTTCATCTAATCAAAGATACATGCTAAAGCTGAGAAAAGGTTCTACTGAATGTGGTCCCCACGTCAAACACTTCCTTGACACAACATAGACTAAACTCTATGAGAGATTCAAGAATGAACACACACAATTGAACCTAGGCCAAAGGTCCTTTCAGAAATGTAAACCATGGTATGCTCGTATATGCATTGATCAAAACACATGTTGTTGTAGATACCATGTAGAATATGAATATTTTCATGACACGTATAAACATATATTTTGTGATTTGCATACTAACCTTGAGCAGGGCTGAAATGAATCCCGTAATACCACTGAATGCATCAATAGATTTTATCGTCAGCATCATGTGTCCAAGGGATGAAGGACAAAAATAGTATGGAAAATCATGTCTATATGGGAATTGTTCCAGGTGCAACAGGTTTTCTCTTTTGAACCGTTGCATTCATGGAAGTGATGAGCATAAATTTGGCAATATGAGCATGGAGATGCAGAGCTTCAAGTACGTAACCTCTCAATCAAATAGTGTGAAGGAAAGTAAAAATATTTCATTGGTGAAGTCACAGGTGCAAATGATTATTGCATGTTTTTCCTCTTACATGTTCAGTTTCTACATATACATTATTTAAAGGTCACATTCTACTGCAACCCTTGTTATCATGGCAACAAGTACGGGTATGTGATTTTTTGATGGAGTTCTACAAGAAAATCGAGAAGTATGTTCAACATGTGCACGTAGCACGATGGAAGGATGAGCAGTATAGAAAATGCAAGGACAACTTTCCCATTGGCACCATATTTTCAATTGTGGATTTTGCAGAAAACTACACCCTTCAGCCACAAAATGAAATTCAGAGTCAATACTACCATTCTAACCAAGTTAGCATCATGGTACATATTACGTATAGCCATGGCCCTGAGAGTAGCATTAACAATAGGATAATACAGAAGGAGACAAACTTTTACATAAGTGATGACAAATTCCATGATCTGCATTATGTGCAACATTGTTTTCAAATTTTCTATGATCATCTAAAGGAGGGAGATATATAGATGGATTAGCATTGGATATGGTTAGATGGTTGTGCGGGCTAGTTCAAAAATTCCTTGAGTCTTCCAATGGATGAGTATGTTACATAAGACTTATAATGTGTCACATATATAGAGCTACTTTGAGACTGAGCACGGAAAAGGTGAGCATGAAAGGGTCAATGCATGCATCAAGACCGCACTACGAAGGGAGGAGATGAGGTTCACTAGAAACCCCCATATCAAAGATGTAGAATCCATAGTTCAATGGTGCTCTGCAACAATGTCAAACCAAACTTCAGTGGTAGGAAGGCCAGTCAGGAATTTTTGGCATGTGGTTGACATATATCGATCATGTTCCTATAGTTGCGGCAGAGTATAAGGAACACGTGGATTTCATTCGGTTCGAAGCTCAAACAACCCCCTATTTGAAATATGGATGTGAAAATTTGCTTGCTTTTGCAGCCCTTGTAGCAGTGGTGAATGGGATGAATGTGAATGCATGGATTGGGTTGAATATGATTGGGATTGTGTGTCACTTGCAGTAGAACCACATGTAGTCAATGAAACAACCCACTTAGAGGAGTGTCAGTCAGATATTTTGATAGACTACGACCATATCTTAGATCTTGTACAACCAGGACACATATATGTAGCTGTTTCCCCGAAAGACAATGAATGGGGCACGGATTATTGGTTGGCACGATGCATTCGAGGTAAGCAAATCCTGAACAGATCATTGATTGACAATGAAGGAAATGAATTTCCTATTGGCTCGATGGTGGTTGAGGGTGAATATCTTACACTAGATGGGAAATCAAGAAGAACTAGTGGGCATGTATTCGTGGATTACAGACCAAGTTCTGTGGTCTATCACTTCACAAACTTGATTGTTGGCACGAACATCCATCTACAGACAATGTCAATTAAGAACTCAACCAAGTTACATTACTTCTTTCCTCATTCAGAACATGAGAGCTTGATGGAGGCAATTAGCAACAGAGAGGATCCAGCTGGCTATATTGAATGAGATTGGGTAATTACGCTTACACTCCATTTGGATGCCAGTTCCATGAGTGGTTGAAATTGACAGCTACTATTAAAAGACAAGATGATCATTATAACTTGCTCTGCTTTCTATGTGAACTCTGCAAAATCCTTTTCCCTTTCCATCTATATTGATGTGATGTCTGAATATATAGCATGTATAAATACTTATTACCAAGTATGATATATTTTATGCACCATCTTGGTAATAAGTATTTATACATGCTATATATTCAGACATGACATCGATATATATGGAAAGGGAAAGTATTTTGCAGAGTTCACATAGAAAGCAGAGCAATTTATCATGATCATCTTGTCTTTTAATAGTAGCTGTCAATTTCAACCACTCATGGAACTGGCATCCATATTTTGACGTGTTAGCTTGCACAAGCACACGATTCTCTACATTTGACTATGCAAGAATAAAAAAGCTACGCAAGAATACAAATTAGCCACTAAAGCTATGCAAGAATACAAATTTTCATCATTTGCATTCTCAATTCCTTCTATTCTTTTTAATTAGAGATTGAATTATTTGAATGTAACTTTCAAGTGAAAATGTTTAATGCATGTATCTTCAACAGATGCCCTTCACTGGTTTAATATTTCACCCATGTTTCTCTTACCTTTGCTACAGGAGTTTAAACATAATTTCCTTCACAGGTTTGCTAACTCCGCACTTTATATTGTTCTGTACATGCCTGCCTGGTAAACCACTATATTTGCAACTTTCTCTCCAATTTTTGTTGCATCGGGCTACTATTCAAAAAATAGTTTCTCTAATATTGTGAAATGGTATTTGACTTGTGCGTTATGCTTTCATCTCTAAATTTTAATTTCTATTCTAGTAAGTTTTTATCCTTCTTCTATTTGATTCAATAATTAGAATTGAATGAGAAAGCATAAGGTATAACACAGAGAAAATTCAAAGAGTTGTTCATGTTTAAGAGATACAGTTTCTATAACATTTCTTCTATCCTTTTTTGGAGAAATATAGGTCATGCTCAATATTTTTTGTGTTGGACCCAAAGACTTCATTTCAAATTGACTTCCCAAGCCCTTCTTCATCCTTTTAATAATGCTCTTACCATGCCCAACAATTAGCATGTCATCCCGGACCGAGAGTGACTAAGTGTCCTTGAACGACATTTTCATGCGACTTGCAGCTTGACATAACTCAGAAACCAGAGGTCGAATCGACGAGCCGTTGACTCCGTTGGTCTCCTGGCATGCCATTTCCTCTAGTGGGCCCTCTCCACAGTGTTTGCATGGCCCAGTGACTCCACTGTGCATTGGTTTCGTAAAATAGGGTTTTTCTCAGTTTCCTTCAATGCAACTCTCGCATTGGTGGGTCAACTCTGAAAAAATCTCCTCCGTGCCAGTCTTGGTGGTGTTCCCATGTTAGAATTGGCCATACACACCTATTGAACCCAACAGCATGCAATCTTTCTTCTCCATTTGGTTTTTCGCTCCCGGACCGAGAGTGACCAAGTGTCCCTGAACGACATTTTCATGTGACTTGAAACTCAACATAACTTGGCAACCAGAGGTCGGATCGATGAGTCGTCAACTCCGTTGGTCTCCTGGCATGCCATTACCTCTAGTGGTCCCTCTCCATCGCGTTTGCATGGCCCAGTGACTCCACTGTGCATCGGTTTCGTAAACTAGGGTTTTGTTCAGTTTCCTTCAATGCAAATCTCGCATTGGTGGGTCAACTCTGAAAAACCCTCCTTAGTGCCAGTCTTGGTGGTGTTCCCATGTCAACATTGGTCATACACACCTGTCAGAGCCAACGACATGCAATCTTGCTGCTCCGTTTGGTTTTTCGCTCCTGGACTGAGAGTGACCAAGTGTCCTTGAACGACATTTTCATGCGACTTGCAACTCGACATAACACGGCAACTGGAGGCCAAATCGCTGAGCCATTGACTCCATTAGTATCCTGGCATGCCATTACCTCTAGTGGGCCCTCTCCACCACGTTTGCATGGCCTAATGACTCCATAGTGCATCGATTTCGTAAACTAGGGTTTTGCTCAGTAGATTTATTGATGTTGTAATTTGTTGTAATAAGAGGTTCTAGATATGTTATATGCTTGGAAAGAGTGCCCTAAAGGGATTTATCTTCATGGTGTTAACGTACACTTGGACTAGGGTTTACTTTGTTTGGTCGCCTTGTGATATTAGGATGAATATTAGTGAAATATTGGACCATAGTGACCACCTTCACACACATGTTGAGGAGAACAATTGAGCATAGTAACCACCTTGGCACACATATTGAGGATAAGCATTTGAGCATTGTAACCACCTCTGACACATATGTCGAGGAGCATTGGGAACAAGGAGATGTGGTACACAACTAGAGGAGGAATGCATTACATGATGAAACTTGGATATGCATAAGGACACTAGGGTTTATATATGTAAGTAAAGCTTGGAGAAGGAGATATAATACTAGAGGAATTGATGGTTGTCTTGCAAAATCTATAGCTCTTGTTGTCAAGGCAAAGGAGGTAGAATTAGGGTTCCAACCCTGTAGAAGATACAAAAAAAAGAGCTAATGTCTTTGTTGATATTGCAGTCTTGTTCTTGTGTGATACATGGAGGTTAGGGAAAGACCATGGAAAACTTAACTTGATAAGTCTCGATCTTCTTTTGATTCCTTGCTTAGAAGAATATTTTTTTAAGTTTAGTTGATTTTCCATGGAGGTCTTGGTGCTTGTGTTGATGCAATAGACAAAGACCTAGAGTTTGAGGAATCATCCTAGGATAGACATGTTGACGTCGAAACTGGTGCTAGACTTGTCTGAAATTCCATGTGCTTCTATGATGAAATATGATTAGGGTTTATAAACCCTGACGAGGAAAACAATTATAGTGTGGATACCTTAATGCATGCTAGGGTTTCATGAGCTACAATCTCGTTGAGACTTGCATACTAGGGTTTCATGAACTACAATTTCATGCTATAACTAGGGTTGAGAAGTTATGAGATGAAACACATGTACATGTACAAATTGAAAACCAACTAGGGTTTTGTGAACTACAATTTCATGCTATAACTATTGTTGAGAAGTTATGAGATGGAACTAGGGTTTTGTGACCTCTTTAAAAGCTATGAGATGGAAGTAAAAACACATGTACATGCACAAATCCAAAACCTACTAGGCTTTCATGAACTACAAATTGCATGCAATAACTAGGGTTGAGAAGTTATGAGATGGAAAAGAGAAATACACCTATGGTTTCATGAATTACCATTGCATGCTAGGGTTTCATGAACTACAATCTCGTTGAGACTTTCATAATAGGGTTTCATGAACTACAATTGCATGCTATAGTTTCATGAACTACAAATTGCATGCTATAACTAGGTTTGAGAAGTTATGAGATGGAAATATGGATTTATGAGCTCTTTACAAGTTATGAGATGGAAAAGAGAAACACACCTACGGTTTCATGAACTACCATTCCATGCTAGGGTTTCATGAACTACAATCTTGTTGAGACTTTCATACTAGGGTTTCATGAACTACAATTGCATGCTACAGTTTCATGAACTACAATTGCATGCTATAGTTTCATGATCTACAATTGCACGCTATAACTAGGGTTGAGAAGCTATGAGATGGAAGTAGGGTTTTATGACCTCTTTACAAGTTATGAGATGGAAAAGAGAAACACACCTATGGTTTCATGAACTACCGTTGCATGCTAGGGTTTCATGAACTATAATCTCGTTGAGACTTTCATACTAGGGTTTCATGAACTACAATTGCATACTAGGGTTTCATGAACTACAATTGCATGCTATAATTTCATGATCTACAATTGCACGCTATAACTAGGGTTGAGAAGTTATGAGATGGAAGTAGGGTTTTATGACCTCTTTACAAGTTATGTGAGGGAACTAAAATGGTATGGTATGTTATATGTTAGTATGGTATGTTAGTACATGCTATGATGTTAGTATCATAGGGTATTGTAGGGTATGTACTATGATGTTAGTATTGTAGGGTATGGTATGGTATGCTAGTATGGTATGGTATGTTAGAATGGTATGATGTTTGTATGTTATGGCATATTATATTAGTTGGTAGGGTTTTGTGAACTCTTTACATGTTATGAGATGGAAGTAGAAACACATGTACATGTACACATCCTAAACCAACTAGGGTTTCATGAACTACAATTGCATGCTATAACTTGGGTTGAAAATGGCCCTCCTCCTCATGTTTACATGGCCCAATGTGTCTAGATATCACTAATAAAGCAAATGTTGTGGCATTATATTATTCATGTACTAGAATATAAGCCAACAACCTACATAATAAAACTAGGGTTCACATATCGAGACATGGAACTACAAACTAGGGTTTTATGAACTCTTTACATTTGAAGATCAAATTAGACTGGTTAGTATCATTTAAGTAGAAACCAAAAGGCCATATAGCCCTAGGATACACTTACAAATTGAAAACCAACTAGGGTTTCATGAACTACAAATTGCATATTATTACTAAGGTTCACAAGTTATGAGATGGAACAAGGGTTTTATGACATCTTTAGGTATATATCATTAGATTGGTTAGTATCATTTAAGTAAAAGCCAAAAGGCCCTATACCTATGCTATGCACATACATGAAATAATTTTATTGGGATTAATATGAACTACTTACTATTTCATATGTTCACAAACACAAATACCAATGTGTGCAAATGCTAGGAACAATACTCAAATTATCAAATTGTTACAATTGAATTAAACCCTAGGTTATGAATTGAATTTCTTTGTTATCCTAAACCCTAGCTAACACTATTGTAATTTATGAATAGTTACATGCTAGACTTGCCTGAAATGCTAACCCTAGATAGACTTGCCTGAAATGCCATGTGATTCTATGATGAAAGATGATTAGGGTTTATAAACCCTGACGAGGAAAACAATTTTAGTGTGGAGATTTGAATTTTAGCTTATATTATCTTTATGATTGGGTAGATTCTAGCATTGGTTATGCATGCTAATTTGAGATAATTTTGGTTTGAATTTGTTAAGTAAACTTTAATGGTGTTTATTTTTTTAGATATCCTAAGTGCAGACCTTTGGATAGGTCATCATGCACTTTTGTAGGCCATCAAGATGATGACTAAGGAAAGTCCTCTGAAATAAAAGGAACTTGCTAGTCAAAATGACCCTTCAAACCAAGATTGTACACCCAAAGAGAACATGTCACTACCAAAGGAAGGATCAGTAGGGATGACAAGATAGGAAGTGAGTGGGTAAGACAAGAAGGCAAGCAAGTGACCTTAGGCTATGATAGGTGGGTAAGAAGGCTATTAAGGCTGCCCTAAATAGGATATTACCTGTCAGGGTTTCCTAATTGATTATAAATCCTAGGTTATGCATGCTAACCTTTAAACTTCAGTTAGGTTTAGAGTTTCCTTGTTGATTCTAAATCCTAGGTTATGCATGCTAACCCTTAAATCATTAAAATTGCAACAAGTACAATAACTTGTTAAAATTGCAAGTGCTCAATAGATCATTATAGAAGACACATATTCATGAACTTGTTTCATTTTTTATTTGTCAAGGAAGAACAATTTTTATGGGATGTTATCATTATGGGATGTTTTCATTTCAATTATGCATGTGGTTGAAGCATGTTAGTGGTGTTGATGGGACTTTATCATCATATCGTACAAAGTCAACCTCTCTTGCAACCGACATAAAGTATTTCTTGCCAAGCATTTAGCATTATGACAGTCCTATATTTCACTTTTTAGCTAACCAGGACAAAGGTACAATCTTTTTAAGTAAACATCAGTGATAAACAATTTTATAAGTGACAAGTTTCCAAGCCAATGGGATTGTTAACCCAAATCAAATTTCCAGTCAAGTAAAATGTCTTATGACAATCCAAGATGTAATTTCCAGTCAAGTAGGAATGATAAGAAGTATATTCACTTGGATTTTGATGACACAATGACTTGCAAGCAATTCAAGGACTTTTCTAGTATTTTGCCAAGTTATAGATGTTTATATACCACTATCAAATTTGTTTAAGTATGGCTGGCAATCATTGTTTATATACATTCCCTTTAGGCTGTCTTTGTGCCACTTTAAATTGGGTTACGAACAAATTTGAGGTGAGGTGTTAGTGAGTGGGTAAGATAGGAAGGCAAGGAAGTGACCTTAGGATATGATAGGTGGGTAAGAAGGCTATTAGGGCTTCCCTAAATAGGATATTACAGTGAATATGTTAGGGAAGATTAGGATGAGTTAGTGGTGTTCTAGGTCTATCCAAAATGGATATTACAGTCAAAGATATAGGGAGATTCGTGGGGGTCTAAGTAGTGTGTAAATGAAAGGAATAAGCCTTGCTTTAGAGAGAGGGAAAGGTAGGAGTCTATAGCAAGGGTTTTATCAAGGGTTAGGCTAGAATAGAATGGTTTAGGTGTGTCTTATGGCTGCCTAATAGGTAGTATTACAGTCTAGTTTGATAGACAGTCCTAGGGTTAGTCAAGGATAGAAAATGGAGTAGAAGGCCAAAGGTTAGAATTACTATGTAAATACCAAAGGTAGACAAGTGCTTTCTATTGAAATTTGGACAATGAATAAGACTGTATTTTTATGCATTTGTGTATTTTTTTGTTAACTAACCTACAGTGTTAAAATTTTTATGCATTTTATTATGAAATTACAGACTTTATTGCTTCGTCAAAAATAAGTATTGCAAGTGCATCAATTGTAAACTACTACTATAAAGAAGTACAAAATGATATATTAATATACAAAATTATCCAATCATATACAAAATATGGCCACTCGTGCCCTATACAAAATATGGAAACTCGTGCCAAAATGCCACATCATGGCTAGTGTACATAGGAGGCTCTCTCAATCCTCCTACCCACCCTTGGAGCCCCTAGGTCCAACTCCAAAATCGATCTTCCTCTTCTTCAAGCTAGAGGAAGCTCGGTTCTTTCGGCTGCTTCGACCACCTCCCCTTGGGCTCTGAAATGACAACAATCAAATGTCAACTCCTATAGGAAATTATACAAGTATAAAACACAATTTAAATATCAAAATTACATTTTCAAATTTTAAATAGCTCATCTGAGATGAGACCGTCAATGGTGATCAGTCTTCCCTGCTTCGTGATCCAAGTCTCTCAGCAATGCCACCCTGCAACATTTAAACAATAAGATAACTCATACAATTTACTGCTATGTTAATTTTCGTTAATATTGAATGATATTTTCATAAACTAATCAATCTCACTGTGAACACAATAGGCTGGTCTTAGGGGCTGGCAGGTGGAGCATTGGGTTGTACAACCTACTCTGATGCTAGGGTGGATGGCATAGCAGAGGATGTAGCCACATCGATGTTGGATACAACACTAGGGGGTACACTGGGAGAGGGCATGGACTGGAGTGGGGGAAGTGATGATGTATGGCGATAAACGCCAACTGGTTGTAGAATGGAACAGGCCACCCTAGAAGAGGAAACAAGGTTGGTGGGGGAAAATGGAGGAGGGGGATGAGATATGGGATGGGGTGGAGGGATGGGTGAATGTGGATGGATGGTGTAATGTGGTCGGAGGGGGGAGAGTGGAAACATGGGAAACTGCAAGGGAGGGGGTGGGTGGGGGGGGGGGGGGGGGGAGAGGGGGGGGGGGGGGGGGGAGAGGGGGGGGGGGGGGGGGGAGAGGGGGGGGGGGGGGGGGGAGCCAGATGGAAGTGTGGTGGTGGGTGGGAAGCAATGGATGGATGGAATGAGGTGGGAAGGGATGCAGGGAAAGGGACATGTATTCCAGGGGCTACACCTGGCATATATGGTGGGAAAAAGGCATTCCATGGAGAGATAGTGACAACGACGTGCCTATGTGGTGGTACCTGCATACATATTCATGGCATTGTGTATTAGTACATAAAAAATATAACTATACGAATCTAAGCCATCAAAAATGAAATGAAATTTATACTTTATTACAAGATACCTGCTCACGAGGGGATCTGCTAATCCCTAGTGGGGATGGCTGGTCACTCAATCCTACGGACACTTGTTCATTTGCACAAAAATATTTAGATTCAATTAGTAAATATTAACTAAATATGGGCCGACAATTTAATAAATATGCGACGATTGACAAGAACTAATTTAGTGATACAATAGAAGTCACAAATCAATCAAACAACATAACATCAATGATATGGTGGTCATAATAACAGTCCCAAACTGCATAATAATTTTTCTTTTAAATTATGATTTTGAGGGATGTTACATTTTTCTCTATTTTAGAGAATATCCACAAAGTTTATGGGCTTACTCCTTAGACTTTCTCGTCGATCCTTGAAATGATATTAAAAAATTATATGCTTGTCTTGTGCAATATCGAAGGATGGATGATTTGTAGGGTAAGTTTTTGTCATATTTTCCCTAACTATATATTTGAAAATTGTATCCATTATCGATGCTAAAGTTTCCTTATATACGAATTAGTTGACTAGTTAGCCCTAGTAAACCTTGCTTATGCTTCATTTCCTTTCTGGTCCAGAGAGTTGACATGGCTATGAGTTCTCTTATCCTCCTATTTCAAACATAATTTTTTAAGGTATCCTAATTGAGAATACCCTTCTTAGTACATTTTCTTCTAAGTTTCTATTATAGGTAGCATACTGAGCAGATAATGGTTATTTTCACATATTCAATTATTGACAATACAACTAAGACCCAATTCATTAATTACCGATTTAATTATCTAACCCATCATCTTGGTGCATCTCCATGTAAATTTTTTCCACGTAAGTTTTTCTAGGTCCCCCATTTTTTCACCAATGTCAAACATACTTCCTAGCTTGTTACCAATTAAGGTAAGAGAACATTTCATCTATTTTTGAAGGAATTGAATGAATTCTAAGATAGTGTGGTAGATTTTTTTCTTTCTCTCATGACCTTGTTAGGAAAACAGGATCGTGGAGCAATAACAATAAACAATAAACACAATGCAAATATTAAAAAAAATTACAAGATAGACACATATCTTGGACGACAAGATTAACTACTAACATTAAAATTAATTACAGAAAGAAACTACTTGTGTGTATGGTGCCGCGATGTCCTCTGCAACCGCCATGGCTTCATCTAGGTGGAAGGAACCAGTGTCCTCCCACCCTTGTGTTGGAGACTTGGAACTGAATAGTTGTACATTAAAAAAAATCAAGTCATTAACATCTGATTCTAAGTTAAATTTATTACAAATTATTACATTAAATAAAACATTGACTAACCTGGTGTAGGTAGCTCTCTATGCCATGATCCTGCGTGGGAACCTAGCATGGATGCCTACAACAAGAACAACGATGTGGCATTGGTCTTGTCGAGCTAGATGGATCCACTTGGCTACCACCTGTATCTGCTCTCCCTCACCCACCACCAGTAGACTGTGCAGAAGTGTGTCTCTCGAGGGGGTCCTGCTCTCTCTGTGAGGACATAGCCACAAATGTGGTATGACTGAGAAGGTGTCGTGTGGCATGTCTGATAGACTCATGGATTTCATCTAGCCCGATACCTAACCTAGGGGGTTGAGGAGGCGTGTTTGGCTCTCTCCTAGATGAAGCAGGTCTTCTAGGTGGGTTCCAATGGGCGTGAGGTCGATCTTGGGTTGAGCCAAAATCAACGCCTTGGAACTTGATGACGTCGAAGTAGTTCACATGGAACCCTAACACAAACTAAGGCCATGGTTTCCTAAGAAAATACTGTGGGACCTTGACATTGTTGCATGGATACTTGTCGAATACCATGAACCATCTCTTCCTCCAGTTTTCCTTCCATGGCTGGTAATTACACCAATCCATAAAAACTCACCTCTTCCTCACATCTGGAAGCTATCCTGTTCTAGGATCTGTAAATTTGCTCCACACTTGGGCTTTTGTGATATTTAGGTTTTTTATATCCTCTTTGGATATACCAGTGCTATAATGCTCTCTCATTCGATCCCTATATTCACTCAAACTGGTTATCTCACTATGGGGAATGTTGATAGATTCTATAATGTTTTGTATTGATGTGGCGAGGGAAACCCGAGAGGGTTCCTTCGTGTTCTTCAATTCATCACTCAAAATTCTTAATTGGTTTAAATCCCCATGTAATTCATCTTTGGGGTTTTCTTCTTCATTTAATTCGGGGTTTTATTTGTTTAATTTGGGGTTTGGGTCCTATGTTTGGTTTGTTTCATTCATTTCTTCGGATGGCTCATTTGGTATTGGTCATTGTGGTTAGGTAATTTGTACATGCAGTATCAAATTTTGCCCATTTCAATTGATTTTTAATTTTTTTTAATTTTCTATTTTATTTTAAAAGCAATAAAAACAATGAAATAAACAAAAAAAAAATTGCATTTCTACTCTATTTACCTTACTTTAGAGTCGTTTTAAGCGATTTGCACGAGTTAGTTTGGATCCTTGGGGGTCGAATTCGTCTCCTTGGGGGTCGTTAGCTCCTCCTTACGTGCTTGTGGGTTGCTAAAAAACAACATGCCCACTATTTTTTTTAATACACAGGGATGCGCGCACGTCTCTATTTGCTATCGCACCCAACATGCGTGTACGCATTCGCAGGCGGGTGCGCGCTCTTATTGCCCACACTGGAAATCCAGTGTGGAGATTTGTCAGTCCGAAGTGGAAGCGTGTGCGCATCTACGCGGTGCGTGCACGTTGTTGATTAAGCCCGCTCGCATGCTCCCATTACATCATAATTGGGTAGCAGCTTCTTGCAGGCACCCTAATGTAACAATATACCAACATGATAGCTAAAAAAGAAAAAAAATAGAGAAAATCGAGAAAAAAAAAAGTAAAACCAAAGTAATTAAAAAATGCATAGGATTATAAAATAAAAAACTAAAACCAACATGTATCCATCTTAAACCCAAACTTACACGTAAATTTTTTTTGAACATGTAAAAAAATTAAGATAAAAAAATTTACACTTCAAGAAATAAGATCCCTCTAGATGCTTGGTAATTCTGAGTTTAAGATGGATCTATGTGGGTTACTTCATAAAATTATATAAGAAAACATGCAAGAACTTATCATATTGTCGAATAAATAACATAAAACATAGTGCTACAAGAAACTATATAAAGCGTAGAAACCATTCTACATAAAACTCAATCATATAATTTAAATGTAGAAATATGAAAACTACTTGGCTAAAAGGGTTCCTTGCTTTACCTTGAGTTGGTCCCTTACTCAAGGTGAGCACTAGAACCTTGAAAAAATCAACAACTACTCAAATTCTAAAAATAATACCTTTATTTAGAAATTGATAACATAACAACACTAAGGTCTTCACTACAATTCAAATGGACTATATAAAGTACTTTGAAACAAGTTAGAGTGGGAGAGTGAGTCCGTTTCTGTTCACAACAAGTTAGAGTGAGAGAGTGAGTCCATTTCTCTTCACTCAATGCTTATTTATACCAAAAGACTCTAATTAGGCCTTCCCTTGATTGAAGGATGATTGTCTTAGGCCTTCCCTTGATTAAAGGATGATTGTCTCACTGATCCCTATAATCATGAACCCTTTTTTTAAGGATCTTAATTCCTCCTACACTTTGGATGACTTAATTAAGAATTTGAATTTGAAAGAGGATCGTGACTTGGTCTCCTTACAGTGCTTTCACATATTCTATAATTTGTAAGGGAACATGGTCCCATGTTTCTCTCATGTATTATTGGTTGTTCATTCATTGACATTAGTCCACTGAAAAACCTACATTCAACCTTCTCACTTCATCATCATCCATAGTATCAAAAAAAAATGGACAACTCATTCCACAATTCATGATTAAACTAACTTGCATATGACATTTATCTTTGAAAAATTAAGCAATCATAAAAGTAAAAAGTGCATAACCCAAAATGTTTCATATTATCATAATTTTGAGTTTAATAGTATTTATCCTTTTAGGGCATAAAATATATCACATAAAGTGTAAAATGGCCTTAAAATCCTACAATCTAATGGCCCATCAATTATTTGTTTGAGACCTAGGTTCGAACCCAACTACCTACCATTATAAATCCCTAGGCTAGTGTTAATAGCTTGCAAGCCATCACCTAGTAGGAAATTTATGACTTATCAAGGGCCAAGATATCTAAAGGCATACCAAAGATAGAATCCCATTGTAGGAGGGCCTAACTTTCTAACATTAACATAATGATCCAAATGTCTCCTTGAAAATTTGAACATAGGTGGAAAGAGTGCGAAACTTATATCTTTACCATTCAAACTAATGCTCATTCACATGTCATATCAAATTGTTGCATGCGATGAAGTAATATTATCAAGGACATCAACCAATAAAAAAAAGGATAATGTCACAAACCAATTTTCCTACGTATTAAATAAAATAAGATATTTAAAATAATACAATATAAATTAAATTTTAAAATTAATTAGTTTCTCTTGTCATGGTGTAAGGCATTGAAATAATACAACATTATAATGTAAAATATGAGACATTACTTAAAATGTATTTGAATTCATTATATACTATTTCATATCAGGCATTTTGGGCTAAGATGGATATTGGAGGAGTTTGGCACAACGAAGGGATTTGTACAGGTGCATCATTAAGAAACTTAATTCTACATTTATAATATAGCATGTTTATTTAAATCAATAAAAATAATTAAAACTTTTAAATCAATAAAAATAACTAAAACTTTTCAAATTAAAAGGCTAAATTAAATATACATTTACTTAATGTTGTGACTTTATGATAAATTAAGTTTTTCCATTTATTTTGCTATCAACATATGTTTTTATGCTGAAAATTACTTTAAATCATTATGCATTTACTTAATATTGTAACTTTATTATAAATTAATTAATTTTTTTCATTTTTCTTTCTTTGTATGTATGATTATATAACTCTAAACCAAATAATAAAATAGTAAACAAGAGCTACGAGGAGGCAATGCCCCCGATATTGCATTCGTGATAGCTAGTGGTTTGCAATTGCTTATGCAAAAAACTAAAACTCAATAAAAACAAATTAAATTTTGTTATAGCCTACTTAAAACTCAATAAAAATAGAATAAATGTTGTTATAGCCTATTTGGGCATCATCCTTTTGAGGATAGTAGAGATTTGACTACTTAGAAGACTCTAGACTCAAGTTCTATTTCAATGGATCCAAAGTGAGGATGAGCTTTACCAGCTTCGCGAGAATGACTACTACAACTCAAATAGGCCATGAAAGACATAAAGACAAGCCTAAATACAAAGTGGGGATGAACCATTTTTTATTAGCTAGATGATAAATTGCTGATGTTTGTTGGGTGGTTAAGTTAATTCCTTCAGTATCAGAGTTGGAAACCAACTTCTCCTTCTAAAATGGTACCCACCTCTCTGTTGGAGTAGCACATTTGGACTTGAAAAGTAACTTATTCTCTAAAAGAAGGGTAGAAAGGCAAAAGAAAGGGAATGAAAGTGAGGACACCACTCCATATACGATCTTTATAGGTGAAATTTTTGTTGATTATATGAAGTGTCATATTCAAAATATGACATTTTCCATTTCATAGGTCAATTAAGAGTTTTCGACCACCTATAAATTATAAATAAAATATATAAGATATTAAATTGTCTTATATATAATAATAATAAAAATAAACACACTTAATGTACATAAAAATTTAGATAATTTAAATAATATATTAAGTTTAACATCAAAATAAATCTACAATTTTTTTTTTATTTGGCATAAAATCAAGACAATAAATATATTTACAAAAATCAACAATAAACCTTATTAAATTTTCCAATTCACTTATCAAAATAATATTTTTTATTTTTATTTTTTATAATGTTACATGTAACTCTCATTAACTTTAGAAATGGATACCCAAACCAAACCAATGGATGCTACGTAAATTCATGTTCCCATAACACACAACCCATTACAAATCTTGCTAATGCAACAACTAGTGCTGATATGAAAAGAAGCTTTATTGTAGTCAATTTTTTTCATTATGATAACAATCTTTTTTTGTTTATTATTAAATTATTTGTGTCTAAGTTAAACATTGTTTTCTCTTAGGAACTCATAAGCTATTAATTTATTTGAATATTAATTTATATCAATTTATATTGAAGAACAATAAAAAAATATTAAATATTAGAAATATTTTATGTAAAGGTAAACATAAATGTAAAATTTTAACATCCATAACCTAAACCTTAACTCGAAACAAAAAATTCTAAACAAATATTTTCAATAAAAACAATCTACCTTTTTAAACTTAGTTGATCATTATACATATAAATCTAACTAACTTAACACAATTCACACTTAACAAATAAAGAGTGAACAAAAGTATTAATGCACCTTTCTCTTTTAATTTATGTTATATTTCCAAAGCCACCCTAACAAAGATTGAATAGGGCATCCAATGGGAGGAATGATTGTCACACTCCCCACCCATTAAAAAAGAGCATATGAGTGGGCCTAATTGTTAAGAACATGTGTTATCTTCGTGGAGATCACGGGTTCAAAACCAATAGGGATGTAGGATTTCTCACTGGCCCCTTCTAACAAGGCTATATACCCTTAGAAGGTTGTTGATCCCATGGTTAAAAAAAAAAAAATAGTGTTCACTTGTTTTCACCTTTCCCCACCCTGTAATAAGTTGAGAAGAACATTGACATTGATAAATACTCATCCCCTATATTTCTACCTGATTAAAGACTGTCACTTTTTATTCTAAAGAATGAAGGATAGTAAATATGATAAGGTTGCTAGGCATCAATAAAACTTTCTTAAATATATTCTTATTTTAAGAAATCTCTTTGTTCTCCGACTTAGGGATCAAATGGAAGACACTTTGATTTTTTTTATTCCTCATATTCTTTTAGTTAAATGGGTTTAACTCTGGGTTATCCAAGCTTTGCTACATCTTATCACAACATTCTTAGTTATCTATTTATCGACTACAATTATTTTTTATCTTAAAAAAAAATATCTTGTTGGATTTTATTTTTAAAAGTTTGGTTCAATATACACCAACTATATGTTAACATATAGTTTGGTTCATTGAGTTTTTTAACATATAGTTTGGTTCATTCGCTCATTTACAAAGTATTTGTTTACATAGTATACAATTGTATTTGGAAAATATTAGTTATTTTTTCAATAAGTAGGTGATTTATTTTTTATTCAGCTTTTTGCATAAAAGATGTTTTTATTCAATTTTTGAGAAATTTAGTGTATATTATGATAGTTAGTAGTGAAATCCAATGGATTTAAATGGAATTCATAAAATACTACTTAATTTTTCAATAAGTAGGTGATTTATTTCTTATTTATTTTTTCTTAGCATAAAAGATGTTCTTATTCAATTTTTGAGAAATTTAGTTTATATTATGATAGTTATTAGTGAAATCCAATGGATTTAAGTGAAATTGATGGGAATTTCCCTTCACGATGATGTATATAGGTCTTAAGAAAAATCATGGTCACCATAAAGGTTATTTATTCTACCTATTTCAATGAAGCCATTTCTGTGTTTACATGTATGCTACACCCTTCTCCAAGTTTACCTCATTGTATCCATATTAATATGCAATAAATTGGATCTTTGATCATGAATAAGGATGTTTAGCACACATTTTGCATCTTTTCCAATTATCTTTGTTTCCTCAAAACATTGAGAAATCAATTGGATGACTAAGTAATGAAATCCATTTGATGGCTATGTAATTTTTTGGGCAAAATAATTTTCCATATACCAATAGTTGTTGCCAAATGTCGTGACATTGCCACCTACTTGAAACGAAATACTTTGGACTCAACCTATGTTTGATACATAGTATCCTATATGACCGATGGGTTGTTTAACATATGGTTTGATTTCTATACCATACGACATCTAGAATGTTTGGAGGTGAATTCGTGGAGGTTTATGGTATGGACAGGTGTACCTACAGTTTTATCCCGTCAATCCTTGGTAATTGGGTCACCCAAGTAGTGAAGTACACCACCCTAACTCATCCATTTTTTTTATCCAATCAGAATACTAACTCCTCCAAATGACTGGTACAATTGAAGGTTTTCGTTGGGGAAATTTGTATGGATTTGTAAACTGCCTAGTTGTGTTTGGCCCTGGTTTGAATAGTAGTAACAAGGGTCTCCAACAAACAATTTGCATAGCTCCAGAACCACAGAATGGCTCTCATCCGACTTCCATAATCTTGGTAAGTTTGCTCCTTTGTTTGAATTGGTTATACTATAAACAATATTCATTAGGGAATTTTGAGAATTTTTACTTGGTGAGTCACTGAATATTATAATTTCTTTGTAAAAAATGAAAGACTATCAAGTCTCACCTTAGACAGAGTTCATACTTTCCAAATCTGTTTGTTTCCTGTAAATTGTGTTACATAGGTTAGGGTGTAAAAGTTCTTACCTGGTTATATAAATCGAGGCTTAGTCACGAGTATACCTTGATAGTGTTCCTGGATAAAAAGGAAATAACCCTAGTTCAATTATGAACTTGGTTTCAGCTATCAATTTCTTATTAAACAATTCCAAAGGAGAGATGTAAATTCAGTGATTTCAGCTTTTTCAGTTCCATGTTAATTTTTGTTTTGGCATGAGGAAATATTCTTCACATTTATAATCTTAGTTCAAGTTTTTGTACCTAGGTTGTGACGCCGATTCAGTTGATGAGTTTACATGGGTTCTTTTTGCTTTCAAAAGAACAGAGGTTAAGCCCATGGTCTTCAATGGCAATTTCCAATTTCAAATAGAATTAAACCCTAGCTTTGTGCAGGGCAATAAATTTATTTCCTAGACTGTTGTTAATCTCTTATTTATACATATAAATATGCATTCATGAAATGCATGTATTAGATCTCTTATCACTCTTCTTTTGATTCAATTTACGATTAACTATGGCAGTACTACTATAAAGAAAGTTGTAATTTTAGATTAGTGATTTTATGGTTGTTTTTTCAACAAGTCTATAATACAGTTTGTTAGAGGAACTATTTTAGCCTGTTTTTATCAAAAATTGGCTGATAAGCACAGCTTTTTATTTGTCTTTTATCCTGCTGGTTAATAATGCCACCCAGTTCTAGAAATTGTGCACATTAATTTACTCCATTATAGGTGTCAATTGTAGCAAGGTGGAAAGCGCCATCACGCACATGGAACGCCTGGCCTAATAACACATTAATCCAAATTATGTTTTACTTACGGTTTTCTGAAGAAAAAACATAACTAAAAAAAACTTCACATTAATCTAGTATTACTTCTTACTTACAGTTCTCTAAAAGAAAATAATTACCTCCTCTATCCTCTAACTTATATACTCGGCTCTGCTTAGATTTTTCCTTTTTTAAAAAGCTCTGAGATTGCGGGTAGGATTACCAGATCTTACAATGTTACCAGCTATCTCATGCTAATCAGTAGAAGATCCCCTTTATGAATGGTTCCCATGGCTTGTTTAACCCCTTCAATGCTACATTCACGAGCTCTGAGTCTACAACTTTATCTCAAATGGCTCATACCCAGTTCCGGCATGATTGTGATCCACGTTGAGATCGAGATCCTGCATAAAGAAACAGTAGAATCATCAGGTAGAAGCATAGCCCACACTTACGTATAAATTTGCAAAATAATAGATGTTTTTGTTTTATAAGAATAGCAAAAAGATGGTTTCTACGGGTGTAGAAGAGAAGGTTTTATAGAGGAGGTTTTATTCCTGAAACAAATAAAAAAGAAGTAACCTGCTAACCATGCATATCCAGAGCTAGCAGTATTTAATAGTATTTAGAACCAAGACTAATGAGATAATCTACATACTGGGAGACAATAAACTGAGTTGCACAGTTAAATCAAAGGTTTAGAGGGTTGAAATTAAACTAAATAACGCCGAAATCAGCATTTCCCGTACCAATGTAATACACGGACTCGCTAATAAGGGTTTGTGAAGGCTGCATTTTTGGCAAGCAGCATAGAGAGACATTTCCAGTCGGAAAGTCCTATAGAGCACGCACACCACTTGAAATTGTGCACTCTGACATCTGTGGTCCAATGCAAACATCATCCATTGGTGGCTGCAACTATTTTCTAACTTTTATAGATGATTACTCAAGAAAAACATGGGTATATTTCTTGAAACATAAATCTGATGCATTTGGTTATTTTCAGCAGTTCAAGGCACTTGTGGAGAACCAGAGTGGTTAGCGCATCAATATCTTAAGGACCGACAAAGGAGGTGAATATGTTTCAAATGAATTTCTGAATTTTTGCAAGACCCATGGCATACAGAAACAATTCACTGCATGGTATACACCTCAGCAGAATGGTATAGCCGAAAGAAAGAACATAACCATCATGGAGATGGCATGCGGCATGTTGGCAGCCAAGCATTTTCCAAATGAGTATTGGGCTGAAGCAGTTGCAATTGCCATATACATTATGAACCGGTGTCCAACAAAGAGTGTGAAGAACAAAGTTCCCCAAGAAGCATGGATAGGTATCAATCATAGTGTTTCACATTTAAAAATTTTTGGTTGTGTTGCATATGCTCATGTTTCGGATGAGCTGAGAAAGAAGCTAGACAAGAAGGGACAGAAATGTATTTTTGTTGGCTATTCAGAAGACACAAAAGCATACAAGTTGTATGGCCCTGTCACAAGGAAAGTGATAATCATTCAAGATGTTCAATTTGTCGAGAATGAATCATGGGATGGAACCGTCGACATAAATGTCAAGATTGTGTTGAACGTCGACAATGATGATATGGAAGAGGAAGTGGTTCAAACACTACATGTAAGTCAACCAGTCAGAGCACCGTCGACTCCCATGACACCAAGACATGGTTCAACACAAGAACCATCGACACAAGTATCAGCTCAAGCTACACCGACAAGCACACCAAGAGGACAGCAGACTCCATCAAGCATTTCGTCGAGGTCGACATCGACAGAACCGGTGAAGACAAGAAGTCTATGAGAGATATATGAAGCTGGTACACCTAATTCATTCTCTCTCTTTTCATTATTTGCACCTATATATGATCCACTAACATTTGAAGAAGTTGTTGAAGAAGAAGTATGGGCACATGCCATGGATGAAGAAATAGAATGCATTAAGAAAAACCAGACATGGGAACTGGTTGATGTACCAAATGACAAGGATGTAATCAGTGTCAAATGGATTTATAGGACAAAGCAAGATGCTGATGGGAATGTGCAAAAGCACAAGGCAAGAATGGTAGCAAGAGGGTTCACACAGCAACCCGGCATCGACTTGAATGAAACGTTTGCACCTGTTGCATGCATGGATATAGTCAGAACAGTTTTGGCCATTGCTGCACAAAACAAATGGCATGTTCATCAAATGGATGTCAAGTCAGCATTCTTAAATGGCTATCTAGAAGAGGAAGTATATGTGGAACAGCCACAAGGGTATGAAGTTCCAGGTCAAGAACAGACTGAAAAAGGCATTATATGGTTTGAAGCAAGCTCCTAGAGCTTGGTACAGTCGGATTGATTCCTATCTCACTGAAAATGGATTTCACAGAAGTGAAAGTGAACCGACTTTGAACACCAAAGTCGATAAGAAAGGTAAGATGTTAATTGTCTACTTGTATGTAGATGATTTAATATTTACTGGTGATTATGGCATAGCAGATTTTAAAACAGTCATGGAAAGTGAATTTGAAATGACTGATCTAGGGCTTATGAAGGGTTTTCTGGGCATTGAAGTTCAGCAGTCTGAAAGTGGTATTTTTATATCACAGTCTAAGTATGCAAGTGAAGTTTTAAAAATATTTAACATGTCTAACTACAAGACAGCCCCAACACTAGTAATAACAGGTTTAAAATTGAGCAAGGATAATGAAGGATCCACTGTAGATCCTACGCTGTTCAAAAGGCTTGTTGGCAGCCTTATGTATTTGACAGCAACAAGACCAGACATTATGCATGGTGTAAGTCTAATCTCAATGTTCATGGAGTCACCAAAAGACTCACATTGGCAAGCAGGTAAAAGAATTTTGAGGTATGTAAGTGGCACAAAAGATCTTGGTATTATGTATTCAACCTCAGAAAATATTAAACTCATTGGTTACACTGACAGTGACAATGGAAGCAGCATAGATGACAGGAAAAGCACATCTGTGTACACATTTCATTTTGTTACAGGTGTTGTTTCATGGGCTTCAAAGAAACAACCCATAGTAACTCTATCTTCAGCTGAAGCAGAGTATGTTGCAGCAAAAAGTGCTGCATGTCAAGCTGTCTAGATGAGAATAGTCTTAAAAGACTTGTCATAGAACCATCAAGAACCGACAACAATCTTTTGCGACAATAATTCAGCCATAGCATTATCAAAGAATCATGTGTTTCACAAGAGAACCAAGCACATCGACACAAGGTTTCATTTTATAAGAGAGTTGGTGAACGACAAGGAAATTTGTTTGGAATTTTGCAGGTCTGAAGACCAACTTGTCAACATCTTCACAAAGCCATTGGAAAAGGATACTTTTCAGTATCTTTGTAGTTATCTTGGAATGACAAGTTCTCCACAGTGAACTCTATCATAAACAGAGCATGTCTAAGCTCTGAAACATTTTGTAAATTTTGTTTTAAAAACCCCATCTGCTTATAATTAACGGGGAGTGTTGGAAAAATGTAATTACTCGCAGATCTGTACCAGACTCTTAGCCGACTCTGTCAGAGTCTGTACAAGTCAAGATCTTGTCTATAAGTCTGACAAGAAGGAAGAGTCCACGATTTGGCAATGTAAACCAGTCGAATTTATTTCTGAAGCTAAGTTGTTAGGTATATAGTTATTATAGTCTTTAATGGTGAGTCAGTTGGCCCATGTAGAAGCAATCTTCAGGTTGCCTATAAATAGAAGAATCAAATTGTAATTCAGTTTACAGAGACAGAGACAGAAAAAAGAGACACAATAGAGAGACAGAGGAACTCAGGGTGAGAAAGAGAAGTCGAAGCTCAAGCTTTTATGTAAGTGATTCAGTGGAAGAGTTGAAGCTCTATAAAAGGACAAGTCTGGATCGACAAGTTTGTAATACTTTTTTATTTTCGCATAGTTAAATATATGAAATAGTTTATGGTTGAATGCATGATTATTTGGCCGCACATATTTCCAGATTTACTTATGTAAATGTCTTTTACAATTACTGTTAAGTGAAAGATCAAAGAACCCATAAAAATATCACCACGTGAAAGTTCTGCGTTTTACGGCACATTGGTCGACTCAAGTCTTCCTACATATTTGGGCATATGTTTTTATAAGTTCTTTGGATTTGTTAATGTGTCCATTTTTACTTCATCTTACTCATAGGTGAAAAGCATTTGTAATTTCTTAAGTCTTTAGACTAAGAAACTTACTCTGTATATTTCGACCAAAGTGAACCGACTTGAGTGGTTGGTTGAGTCAGCCGACTGAGGTGAGCCGACTTGGTCGAAGAGAAGAAGTCAGCCGACTTAGTCGAAGAGGTCAACCGACTTGGTCGAAGTGACAAGTGGTCGAGGTAAAATCAGTCGGTAGAACCGACAAGTAATTCGAAGTAAATTTAGTCCAGTGGAAAGACCGACTAAAATTTATAAACTTGTCTAGTTGGTAGATAGACAAGTTTCACCCGACAAGTGAAAAAGAAAAAGAGGTTGGCGTGAAAAGTGAAAATTAAAGTTTAATATCGACTGAGCCCTAAACTCAAGTTTAGTTGGCTTGGTTTTGGCTAAATGGTATCAGATCAAGGTTTATATCAGAGGAAGGTTATATCAGAGCAAGGTTTATATCAGCCCAAGATTTAGGCAAGAAATCTCGTCTTAAAAAGTGGAAATTAATTTGCTAAGGAAAGTTAATTAAAAAATTAAAATGGCTTCCACTTCTGGTTCATTGCAAACTCCAATTTTTATAGGAAAGAATTATGAATATTGGTCTTTAACAATGAAGGCTTTATTTAGAGGTTAAGATGTCTGAGAGACAACATATAACAATCTCACACAAGTTGAGAAAGATGTCTTGAGAGAATAGAGGAAGAAAGATGGAAAAGCTTTGTTTTTCATACATCAAGCTATGCATGAGAGCATACTCCCAAGAATAGCAGCAAAAACTAATGCTAAGGAAGCATGGGATACATTGGAGACTTCCTATCAAGGTTTGGATAAGGTAAAGACACCCAAGCTGCAGATTCTGAGAAGAGATTTTGAATCTCTGTCCATGAAAGATTCAGAGAATGTAGACACATTCTACACCAAATTTGTTGGGTTGATAAACCAACTGAAATCTCATGGAGAACCCATAGCAGACCAAAGGGTTGTTGAAAAAATTCTCAGAAGTCTTCCCCGAAGATTTGAAAACTTGGTTGTGACCTTAGAGGAACACACAGACATGACGAAATTTACCATTGATGAGTTGCAAGCTTCACTCATCAATCATGAGCACAAGCTCAGCAGAACACAGACATCATTGGAAGGTGCATTTGCAGCATAGTCATCCATAAGACATGGTAGAGGCAGGGGGAGAAACAACTTCAGAGGCAGAGGAAGAAGTTCTTCAAGAGGAAGACGACGCAAAAGTCCTGCAAATGTCGGTGGCAGAAGAGATAACCAGAACCCAAGTCAGCCAAGTGGCCAGAAGTTTGATAAATCAAAAATTCAATGTCATTACTGTAAGAATTTTGGTCATTATGTATATGAATGCAGGAAGAAGCAATATGACCAAGGAAGCCAAAGCCCAAGTCAGTCGACCAACACCAGCACTTCGACAAGTGCAATGTTAATGGCATCGACATCTCCACTTGAATGCAATGTTGTTCAAGAAATTCCACATGACATATGGTACTTAGATTCAGGCTGCAGCAACCACATGACTGGTAATTTGAATCTGTTTTCCAGTCTAGACACTTCAGTTAAAACTATTGTTACACTGGGAAACAATGTCGAAGTTATTGTCTTAGGAAAAGACACTGTTGATATTCTAACCAAACAGGGGGAGAGTAAGTATATCCATGATATCTATCATGTTGAAGGTCTGAAACATAATTTGTTAAGGATTGGACAGTTGTTACAAAAAGGCTATAAAGCCTACATGGAAGATGAACACTGTGTGATCAAAGACAAGCATCCAAGCGACCAGCTGATAGAAAAAGTGCCAATGACAAGCAACTGCTTGTTTCCATTAAGGATAGTTCCCGACGTAAAAGGGAAGGCAAACACAGGAGCTGCATTCAAGGCAGAAAATGAAGAAACAGTCAAGCTCCTCGACAAGAGAGAAAATTGCAGCGCTAATTTGCGAGCTGCATTTCAGACAAAAGTTTAGGATGAATCCTGGTTGTGGCATTTCAGATTTGGACATTTGAATTTTGGTGGGATGAAGTTACTGCATACAAAGAATATGGTGAAGGGGTTACCATTGATTGATAGAACAGAGAGGTTTTGTGAAGGCTGCATTTTTGGAAAGCAGCACAGAGAGACATTTCCAATCGGAAAGTCCTATAGAACACGCACACCACTTGAAATTGTGCACTCTGACATCTGTGGTCCAATGCAGACATCATCCATTGGTGGCTGCAACTATTTTCTAACTTTTATAGATGATTACCCAAGAAAAAAATGGGTATATTTCTTGAAACATAAATCTGATGCATTTGGTTATTCTCAGCAATTCAAGGCACTCGTGGAGAACTAGAGTGGTCACCGCATCAAGATCTTAAGGACCGACAGAGGAGGTGAATATGTTTCAAATGAATTTCTGAATTTTTGCAAGACCCATGGCATACAAAAACAATTCGCTACACGGTATACACCTCGACAGAACGGTATAGCTGAAAGAAAGAACAAAACCATCATGGAGATGGCACGCAGCATGTTGGCAGCCAAGCATTTGCCAAATGAGTATTGGGGTGAAGCAGTCGCAACTGCCATATACATTATGAACCGATATCCGACAAAGAGTGTGAAGAACAAATTTCCCCAAGAAGCATGGACAGGTATGAATCATAGTGTTTCACATTTAAAATTTTTTGGTTGTGTTGCATATGCTCATGTTCTAGATGAGCTGAGAAGGAAGCTAGACAAGAAGGGACAGAAATGTATTTTTTTCAGCTATTCAGAAGACACAAAAGCATACAAGTTGTATGACCCTGTCGCAAGGAAAGTGATAATCAGTCGAGATGTTCAATTTGTCGAGAATGAACCATGGGATGGAATTGTTGACATAAATGTCGAGATTGTGTCGAACGTCGACAATGATGATATGGAAAAGGAAGTGGTTCAAACACCACATGTAAGTCATCTGGTCAGAGCACCATCAACTCCCATGACACCAAGACATGGTTCAGCACAAGGACCATCAACACAAGTAGCAGCTCAAGCTACACTGACAAGCACACCAAGAGGACAACAGACTCCATCAAGCATTTCGTCGAGGTCGATATCGACAGAACCGGTGAAGACAAGAAGTATGCGAGAGATATATGAAGCTGGTACACCTAATTCATTCTCTCTCTTTGCATTATTTGCACCTATATATGATCCACTAACATTTGAAGAAGCTGTTGAAGAATAAGTATGGGCACAAGCCATGGATGAAGAAATAGAATGCATTGAGAAAAACTAGACATGGGAACTGGTTGATGTACCAAAAGACAAGGATGTGATCAGTGTCAAATGGATTTATAAGACAAAGCAAGGAATGTGCAAAAGCACAAGGAAAGAATGGTAGCAAGAGGGTTCACACAGCAACCTGGCATTGACTTCAATGAAACATTTGCACTTGTTGCATGCATGGATATAGTCAGAACAGTTTTGGCCATTGCTGCACAAAACAAATGGCATGTTCATCAAATGGATGTCAAGTCGGCATTCTTAAATGGCTATCTAGAAGAGGAAGTATATGTGGAACAGCCACAAGGGTATGAAGTTCCAGGTCAAGAACATAAAGTATACAGACTGAAAAAGGCATTATATGGTTTGAAGCAAGCTCCTAGAGCTTGGTACAGTCGGATTGATTCCTATCTCACTGAAAATGGATTTCACAGAAGTGAAAGTGAACCGACTTTGTACACCAAATTCGATAAGAAAGGTAAGATGTTAATTGTCTTCCTGTATGTAGATGATTAAATATTTACTGGTGATTATGGCATAGCATATTTTAAAACAGTCATGGAAAGTGAATTTGAAATGACTGATCTAGGGCTTATGAAGGGTTTTCTGGGCATTGAAGTTCAGCAATCTGAAAGTGGTATTTTTATATCACAGTATAAGTATGAAAATGAAGTTTTAAAAATATTTAACATGTCTAACTACAAGATAGCCCCAACACCAGTAATAACAGGTTTAAAATTGAGCAAGGATGATGAAGGATCCACTGTAGATCCTACGTTGTTCAAAAGGCTTGTTGGTAGCCTTATGTATTTGATAGCAACAAGACCAGACATTATGTATGGTGTAAGTTTGATCTCAAGGTTCATGGAGTCACCAAAAGACTCACATTGGCAAGCAGGTAAAAGAATTCTGAGGTATGTAAGTGGCACAAAAGATCTTGGTATTATGTATTCAACCTCAGAAAATTTTAAACTCATTGGTTACACTGACAATGACAATGGAGGCAGCATAGATGACAGGAAAAACACATCTGGGTACACATTTCATTTTGGTACAGGTGTTGTTTCATGGGCTTCAAAGAAACAACCCATAGTAACTCTATCTTCAGCTGAAGCAGAGTATGTTGCAACAAAAAGTGCTGCATGTCAAGCTGTCTGGATGAGAAGAGTCTTAAAAGACTTGTCACAGAACCATCAAGAACCAACAACAATCTTCTGTGACAACAATTCAGCCATAGCATTATCAAAGAATCATGTGTTTCACAAGAGAACCAAGCACATCGACACAAGGTTTCATTTTATAAGAGAGTTGGTGAACGACAAGGAAATTTGTTTGGAATTTTGCAAGTTTGAAGACCAACTTGCCGACATATTCACAAAGCCATTGGAAAAGGATACTTTTCAGTATCTGCGTAGTTATCTTGGAATGACATGTTCTCCAAAGTGAACTCTATCATAAACAGAGCATGTATAAGCTCTGAAACATTTTGTAAATTTTGTTTTAAGAACCCCATCTACTTATAATTAAGGGGGAGTGTTGGAAAAATGTAATTACTCGCAGATCTGTACCTGACTCTCAGCCGACTCTGTCAGAGTCTGTACAAGTCAAGATCTTGTCTATAAGTCTGACAAGAAGGAAGAGTTCATGATTTGGAAATGTAAACCAGTCGAATTTATTTCTGAAGCTAAGTTGTTAGGTAGATAGTTATTACAGTCTTTAATGGTGAGTCAGTCGGCCCATGTAGAAGCAATCTTCAGGTTGCCTATAAATAGAAGAAGCAAATTGTAATTCAGTTTACAGAGACAGAGACAGACACAAGAGACACAATAGAGAGACAGAGGAACTCAGGGTGAGAAAGAGAAGTCGAAGCTCAAGCTTCTGTGTAAGTGATTCAGTCAAAGAGCTAAAGCTCTGTAAAAGGACAAGTCTAGACCGACAAGTCTGGACCGACCAGTTTGTAGCCGACAAATTTGTAATACTTTGTTATTTCCGCATAGTTAAATATTTGAAATAGTTTATGGTTGAATGCATGATTATTTGGATGCACATATTTCCAGATTTACTTCTGTAAATTTCTTTTACAATTACTGTTAAGTGAAAGATCAAAGAACCCATAAAAATCTTACCGCATGAAAGTTCCGGGTTTTACGACACATTGGTCGACTCAAGTCTTCCTACATATTTGGGCATATGTTTTTATAAGTTCTTTGGATTTGTTAATGTGCCCATTTTTATTCCATGTTACTCACAGGTGAAAAACATTTGTAATTTCTTAAGTCTTTAGACTAAGAAACTTACTCTGTAGATTTCGACCAAAGTGAACCGACTTGAGTGGTCGGTTGAGTCAGCCGACTGAGGTGAGCTGACTTGGTCGAAGAGAAGAAGTCAACCAACTTGGTCAAAGAGGTCAGCCGACTTGGTTGAAGTGACAAGTGATCGAGGTAAAATTAGTCGGTAGAACCGACAAGTAAGTCGAAGTAAATTTAGTTGAGTGGAAAGACCGACTAAAATTTATAAATGTGTCTAGTCGAGAGACAGACAAGTTTCACCCAACAAGTGAAAAAGAAAAAGAGGTCGGCGTGAAAAGTGAAAATTAAAGTTTAATATCGACTAAGCCCTAAACTCAAGTTTAGTCGGCTTGGTTTTGGCCATCATGGCCATGGCTTTTTACTTACTCCACTCTTTGAAGTAGCGTTGTCGTAGACAGAGCCGGCCGAGGAAAATGTGTCTCCAGTGATTAAATCGTCCGACGTCAGTTGTGGGTCGGGGTATGCAAGGATTGTTTCTTTCATACCCAAGGCCAAAGCTGCAGTTCAAAATAATAAAGAAATGAGACTGAGAAAAAATATTCAATCCTTGGAATGTATATAGAAATATAAATGTTGAATATTTGGATGTTATACCCAAGAACCACACCTGTATATATTTAGAACCAAAGAGTGATGAGAAATCAGCATTTCCTGTACCAATGTAATACAAGGACTCGCTAATAATTCTGGAAGCTTCTTGCGGTCCTACGAAACCTTGTAATCATGATTGTATTCCGTCAGATTTTGTATTTGTTGCTCAAAACTTAACATGTAAAATGCCATCACTTTCAGTACAAGAAACCAACCAAGTTAGTACAATGCCATGAAAGCCTAAACTGGCCATGGTTTTTTACTTACTCCACTCTCTGAAGTAGCATTGTCATAGTCAAAGCCGACCGAGGTGAATTTGACTCCAGTGATTTAATCGTCCGACATCAGTTGTGGGTTGAGGTATGCAGGGATTGTTTCTTTGATACCCAAGGCCGAAGCTGCATCTCAAAATATACAGAAATGAGACTGAGAAAAATTATTCAATCCTTGGAATGTATATAGAAATATAAATGTTGATTATTTGGAGGTCATTCCCAAGAAATCTAAAGTAAGCTTTCCATTAGGGAAGTGTCCAGCAGGTATCCCACCAGGAAAATATCTGCCGTAAGGTGGGAAGTTGCACTTCGCTGGTGTATTGATGTTATTGTTGTTGCCAGCATCAAGAGTAGAGTCTCCTAACACAATTAATGCAGGAAACTGTGGTGTGCCTTGACCTTGAACCACCTCTGAACTTGAGATTAAGCAAAAACACACTAAGATGAGAGTAGTCGCGACGAATTCCACGAGGCTGCAATTGATGGTGAATTTTGCAGCTCTGTATTCTATGTTTGCCTGTTTAAAATAATCGCTATAGAGTGGTGGTTCAAAGATGAATGTAGAGTGTAGAAGCAGTTGAATGGTTCGGTGAGTTATTAAAGTTACCGTGAATTTGAATAACAGTTCAATAAATGGCATTAATAAATTACTATACTGCATTATGGCATGGCCTGTTAAATGTAAATGTAGTAGTTAATAACTAGCATGATCAACCAAAAACCAAGTTAATGCTGCTGACGTGAGCCTGCCATTCCCAAGATTGTGACGTTAGTTGCTTCTAGCCAATAACCAAATGACAAAATGACAATTTTAAAAAATAAATAAATAATATAAATAAAAAAACATTGTAATTTTAAAAATTAAAAAAAGAATAATCCACTCGACCCAAATATATATGTCCCCCTGTTGAGGACATAAAAATATGTTTACATCTACTACGTATTTAGATATGTTTCACTTTCATTTTTACTACTTCATCTGTTACGTATTTAAATATGTTATTACTTCATCTACTACGTATTCAGATATGTTTTACTTTCTTTTTTTTAGTAGAAAAAATACCAGATCTTGTTATTCTATTATAAAATGGAATCAAAGATAATCTTATACAGTCATTCAAGAGATCATTCTTGATTAAGTTCATTCCATGAGGAGATCCTCTCTTCTATGACGATTCCCTGACTTCAAAACCTGAAAGGCAAAGCACAAGCCTGATTATTTATCAGACTTTATCATCACTCCTGTGCAAACAGGTCAGATATATATCTTATCCAGAAAGAGTCAGAAACCCCAAGGATCGTGAGCATACAGATAGCTGATTAGTTCTACAAGATACATTCCCCAGATATGTTTTACTTTCATTTTTACAACTTTATAAATTTTATGGCTTAGTATAACTATGAAACATATAAACCAAATATTAATAATGTAAATACTATGTCACTTAGTATTATTGTAGAACCATCCATCTTAACTCAATACACAGTAGGATAAAAACGACTTTGAGATGTAAAAATTTGAGTGGTTAAAAGATCAATGATCGATTGTGTTTAATTGAATCAAAAGGAATTGATATGTAAATATTTGAGTGTTTAAAAGATAAGGGTCAAAATTATTTGTGTTTGATTTATTTTATTAAAGAGATTTGGAATTGTTTTTTATTTTTATTTTTTTATAAATTCTAATCTTGTATATTTTAATTTTTTGAGTTTATTTTATTAATATTATAGGTGTGATATATCTACTTAAATTCTAAATATATTTAACTATTCTTTAGATACAAAAATAAAAATAAATCAAACAAGCGAAAGCTATGTTGCAACATATCTTACCAAAAAGACGTCGAAGCAAAAGTTTTTTTTCTCCTTGGATTGTGGTATATAAATATATTATCGTAACCTTGTGCATTAGCACCTCGACATGCTGGATGGGTGTTATCCACTCCATACGAGCATAATTCCTAGTTCCTCGAGTAAAGAAGTCCAAAGCTCACCAACATCAAGTGCAATAGTTCTTCAACTTGTTGGAGACCCATGCAGGCTCATTCACTTTGTAAATGATGGCCTTGGATTCAGTTCACTCCATAAGTGATGGCATGTATTAGATCTCTCTAGAGTGACCATTATGGCATGTTTCCTTATCGGAGCTACTCAGGGTAGATATTATGTATTGTAATCTTTTGCACATATCAACACATAATTATATCATTCCTTCTCTCTGGTTTTCACTATTTTCTGCTTTGCAAGCAGTGTGTTCTCTCTTGCTAGCTAGATATTTCCGTGTAGGTATTTAACACTCATCTTCATGGTATCAAAGCTCTGCTACTAGGAAAAAGGCATGCCAATATTCTTTATTTGCAGGTACAGAAGATTGAAAATTGTTGAAAGAATGGAGTTTCCAAAGGAAGCTATTCTCACACCATATAGTTACTTTACATGGGAAGCAAAGATGGAGATATTTCTTCGAAAGTAGATGATTGTATAGGATTTCTATGGCCACAGAGGTTGAGCCTACAAAGGCCATAGAAAATTTCAAATACCTCAATCGGATGGATGAGGCCTATAGAGCCCTTTGCATGAACATCTCCCCTAAGCTACATTTCCATATTTCTTCTTGTGAAACTCCCAATGAAGTTTGGACCACCATGAAAGGACTCTTTGGCAAGCAAGATGAGATGAAAGGCCACATGCTTGAAGTAGAGTTTCTCTCTTTGGATCCATGAAGCTTCGACAATATACATGATTTCTTCACAAGATACAAGGATTTGCTGCTGCAACTCAAGGGTTACGGGGTTCATAAATATAAGGAGGAAAAATGAATGGTTCTATCCATTCCCTCCAAGTTTGGACTAGAATACCCTGTTTTTGTCTCCATGTTTCATTCAGTGAGGCTCACCTTTGGTAAGAATTGGACCATGCCCACTCTTGATGCTTTTATTGAATCTCTGACTCAGGAACAAGACAAGCTCATCAGTATGGGAAAAATCAAGGTCTCCAAGGCACATGCTCTGGTTGTGCGTGATGGCAGTCATAACCCAAATTAGAGATCTAAATTCAAAGACAAAGGAAAGGCACATGAAAATCCAAAGAAAGAAGGGAACACCAAACCCTTCAACGATTCCTCTGGATCCAAAGGTGAAAAGGGGAATAAAGGGGAGAAATGCACATACTATTAGAGAGGATTCCATCTAGAATCCACATGCATTAAGAAGCAGATAGATCAAATGGCCAAGATACTTCAGAAGCAAAACCTTGGGGATCACATTCCAAAGGGCACCAAGAAGAATCCTAAAGATCATGCTCTCGATAAAGGTAACTCTAGCCTGGATTGTAGATTCAGGTGCATCTCACCACATGATAGCCACCAAGGAAGAATTCTCTCCATTGGATGCATGCAAAGGTCCTCCTATACTCATGGGGGATGATTCTCCTCTCGAGATCACCATCAAGGGAAGAATTAAACTCAATCATGGTAGCTTTGAGAATGTGCTACATGTTCCAAAACTCTCGGTGAATATTCTATCCATCTATCATATTACACATTCTGTAACCATGAAGAGAGTTGAATTCACTCCTAATGTTGTGAATATCTTCGACATACAAAGCAACTCTAAAGTTACCACTGGTGAGGTGAATCACATATCTAGGATTTACACCTTTTATGAATTCATTGAACCAGAATTCTTCCTTATTATTTACACATGCTGATGATAGTAGTAGGTTATGGCATGAAATATTTGGTCATGTTAATTTCAGATACATGCAGCAACTCTACAAGCAGGGAATGATCATTGGCTTCCCAACATTCATTTTCTAAACGAGTTTGTCAAGGATGTGTTCTTGGCAAACACCCTCAAGAGAAGTTTTAAAATGGGAAGGCTCAGAGGGCCTCCTCTCCCTTGGAGCTCATCCATAGTGATCTGATGGAACCCTTTCCTCATTTGTCTATTAGCAAGGGGAGGAATGTGCTTACATTTATTGATGATTTCTCATGATATACTTGGGTGTATTTTCTCAGGAAGAAATTCGAATTTTTTGAGCATATCAAAGACTTCAAAGCACTTGCAGAGAACAAGTCCGTGAGAAAGATCAAAATCCTTCGCATAGATAATGGGGGGGAATATGTGAACATAAATATTCAACATCTTTGTTCAGAGGAAGGTATAAAGTTGCAACATACAATACCATACACTCCACAACATAATGGGGTAGTTGAGCAAAAGAATAGATCCCTTAAAGAGATGGCCTATTGCATGTTGCGTGCAAGGTCTCTTCCTTCTAAACTATGGGCTGAGGCACTTAACTGTGGAAACTACATACATAATAGATCTCCTCATATATCTGTCTGGGACATGACTCCTTTTGAGGCATGGAGTGGTTGCAAACCGGAAGTCACCAACTTATGAATATTTGGATCACATGCATGGGCCCGCATACCCTTTGAAAAGAGGAAAGCATTAGATCCTCAGAGCATCGCATGCATCTTCGTGGGATATCCCAATGACGTGAAGGGTTACAGGTTTATTGATCCCTCTACAAAAAATCTCTTTATTGAGCGAAGTGTCCAGTTTGAGGAGAGCTCCTTGCATGCACCATTGGAGTCACATGTAGAGACCTTTGTTCCTCTACCTGAACCAAACATCCATGATGACGAGTCCACCCATTTATATCATGATTCAAATTTGAGTTCTAGACTATTAAATTGAGCACATAGATCTATGGATCAACACAACTCACAACAATAGATCACACAATTTACTCAGCAATTGAAGAATGAAACAGTGCAAAAATGTCTTGCAACTGTGAATGCTTTCGTTAATAAAAAATAAGTAGATAATAATAACAATGAAGTACAATGGCTAAATAGCCACAAGAAATTCAAATTCATGTGAGGAAATTCAAATTGATTAGACTCTAGTTGACTCAATGGTTAACTGACCTTGTCTAAATCATTATCGGAGTTCTAAATCACAACTCAAGTATCTAATTCAGTGTTAACTAAGCTTAAATGACTGTGGTAGGTGAGGAATGCACCTCTCCTGCATGCAGCCATGCAAAACTAGCGCTAACTGAATGTAATTGGCTCCTAACTGAGCTTGACTAGTCACCAACTCAACTCAATTGACCTGGGTTGGTATCAGCACTCCCAATGGATCCTAAATTGTAGCGATTCATCTAGGAGGCTCCTAAAATGATGGATGCAAGGGAAATCAGTGGAAGTAGGCCTCAATTAGTGTTCTCCACACTTTAGTAATTGGAACATGTGTGCCCCAATTAGGCCAAGTGGACCCAATGGTGCTAGTGACTAAAAATAGACTGGACGGACTCTTGATTTAGACATGACTCCTAATTTAGACATATGACCAAATTGGACAAGGGAGGATTAATAATTCTAACACCCGCCCAGAATGCTAACTTGGACAATCTGTGGTCCCTGGTAACTAAGACCGTCAAGTAAAGTAAAGTAACTGCTCAATACAAGGAGCTAGGGAAAAAAACACATGGGAAAAAATCTCCCCCTCTAATTGAGAGGATAGAATCAAGATTCAAGTTTGAAAAACTTGGAAATGTGTTGCTGCAATCTTTGTGATGTAGCGGAGCAACATGCATGATGTTCTATGCACAGGTATCCTAGGGCTTGGCATGTAGACTTCTCCATCTTCTCCTAAAATGATGATGGAAGGAAGGAGGAATGTAACCTTTGTCTCTTCCTGGATGAAGAGGTGTATGATCAGCTCTATTCTTCTAAATGTAATGAGATTGAGCCCTTGCCATGTAGCATCTTACAGGGAGTCTATTGTATCTCTCTGAAGGAGGTAATATTGCATGCCATAGCGCAAGGGTCTTTCCCTTCTGAGTGTCTTGATTTCCAGTCATCTTCCTCGCTTCCAATTTGGAAGGAGGGGCTGGATCTGGATCTGAATCACCCTGAATCTCAATCTCATAAACTGATATAGCTGGATCTGCAATACTAGTGGGAACTGCAAAAGATGTAGATGAAATTTTTTTACCTTCCCTTGCAAGTGGCTGTTGAGAGTGCACTGGTTCTGACAATGGCATGAAGTGTGAGAACTCATATGCCTTGGAGGCATGATTTGCAGCACCCTTCACTATGATGTTCCCAATAGAGATATATGTGATCTCCATTGATTCGGGACCAAATATGACTTGCTTTGGAGAGCCAGTATGAGTCATCTGGTATACAGATAACAGGTTTGCAGCTAGGGAGGGAACATAAAGAACATCTTTGAACTTTCCATGTTCAAGCTTAATAGAGCCCTTCCTTTTGGCTTGAACTTTACTGCTATTTCCCGTCTGAATACTAGGACCATCAAAAGATTGCAAGGAAGAGAATGATTCTTTGTATGCAACCATATGATTGGAATCTCCATAATCAATGAGGAAGGCATGTGCTATGGAGCATCTAGCCTTAAATGCATGGCATGTCTTTTCATATTCTTCAATTTCTTCCTTCTGTCCAACCTTCCTTGCGCTAGCAAGTACAGTAATGTTATGCTTCTTCAGAAGAAGAGCCATCTCATCTATTGTTCTTCTCATATAGTTGTTTAATGGATGAAATCCCCTTCTATAGTAAGAACATAATGTCTTTCCTTTGCCATTCTTCTTGCTTCTCTTCGAACCTGAAGGCTCTTTTGACAACTCTTTCTCTATAGGAGACTCATCCCTTTTCTTCCATTTGTCATTCGCTACCTCAGGTCCTCCTGCAACAAGTGCTTGATCTCTGGAAGATCGAATGATCCCCATTTGGATCAATTTGTCATGATCCTGAGTAAGAGATTCAATGAAAGAGTCAAGAGTAGGAATGTTCCAGTTTGGAGTAGAGAGATTCACAGAATGAAATGTTGATGCAAAGACTGAATAGTCTGCACCAAGCTTGGAGATAATGGAAAGGATGAGTCGATCATCCTCCTTCTCTACCTTGCATAGCTTCAATTGGAACACTAGATTCTTGAATTTTGTGAAGAAGTCATTGAGTGTTTCGAAATTGGATGGATGGAGAGAGATAAGCTCATCCTCCAGCTAATAGAACCTCAAATCATCCTTCTTGTCAAATGAGGCAAACTTATCACAAACCTCCTTGGGAGTCTTCAATCCATTGATATGGAAGAGAATATCTCGAGAGATTGAGAGGCATGCGCATCTGTATGCTTCATCAAGCCTGTTCCAATACTTTTCTTTGTCAACATAATGAATCGGCTCTTTCTCTACTTCCATTGTGAGTCTGGAGAGTCTTTTGGAGTGTATCTGCATCTCCATGTCCTCCTTCCACTGGTGATAGTTGAAAGGAGTGAGGAGCTCCATTGGAGGCGCCATCTATAATGAAGTAGAGAAGATTGAGATGATGTAGCGAATGGTATGAAGGAGACTAAGCTGCTTGTAGCAAATGTAGTGAATAGGAATGATAAACCTATAAATCACACAATCAAACAGACAAAGTGAGGTCGAAAGTCTGCACTTTTGGAATTTCCTTCACACCCGGCATAGTTGATCAAGCAAGCTTGATCAACAATTCCTTAACTTAGGATGTTAAGTGGTAAATTCTCCGCTTCTAGTGCAGTATTGGAAGGATAATTTTTGCTCAAAAAAATGATCCAAGTATGGATCTATAGTAGGAGAAGTGCCTTGTCCTACTAAGGCTCTGATACCATATTAAATTGAGCACATAGATCTATGGATCAACACACAACTCACAAGAATAGATCACACAATTTACTCAACAATTGAAGAATGAAACAATGCAAAAATGGCTTGCAACTGTGAATGCTTTCATTAATCAAAAGTAACTAGATAATAATTACAATTAAGTACAATGGCTAAATAGCCACAAGCAATTCGAATTCATGTGAGGAAATTTGATATGATTAGACTCTACTTGACTGAATGGTTAACTGACCTTGTCTAAATAATTATCGAAGTTCATCGAAGTTCTAAATCACAATTCAAGTGTCTAATTCAGTGTTAACTAAGCTTAACTGACTGTGGTAGGTGAGGAATGCACCTCTCCTACATGCAGCCATGCAAACCTAGCTCTAACTAAATGTAGAGGACTAGAACTGAATGTAAATGACTCCTAACTGAGCCTGACTAGTCACCAACTCAACTCAACTGACCTAGGTTGGTATCGACACTCCCAGTGGATCCTAAATTGTAGGGATTGATCTAGGATTCTCCTAAATTAATGCATGCAAGTGAAATCAGTGGCAGTAGGCCTCAATTAGTGTTCCCTACACTTTAGTAATTGGAAAATGTGCCCCAATTAGGCCAAGTGGACCCAATGGTGCTAGTGACTAAAAATAGAGTAGATGGACTCCTAATTTAGACATGACTCCTGATTTAGACATATGACCAAATTGGACAAGGGAGGATTAATAATCCTAACATAGACATGATGAAGAACATGATCATTAATACGTCAATCCACATCCTATCTCCCCTGAGAGAACAAGGAGCTTAAGAGAGATATATGCATAGACAACCCCATAGGATGCAAGTGACATTGTGGGGGATCCATTGCATCTGAGGAGGACGCAGTCCCAGTTTGAGGAGCCTTCTCATGTACTCACAGCTATCGAACCAATGATTTCCATGCATTTTTACACGGTTCTATCTTCACACCCATAGGCCTATGTAGAGGCTGCAAGGAATCCCCTCTGGGAATTTTCTTTGTAGGAAGAGTACAACTCTCTCCTCGAGAACCAAACTTGGGATCTGGTTCCACTTCCTTCAGACAGGAAGCTTGTTAGATGCAAATGGGTCTACAGGACCAAGAATGCAGCAGACGGATAGATCAATAAATACAAAGCCTGGCTAGTTGCCAAAGGTTTTCAACAAGTTCATAAGATAGACTATGATGAGACCTTTGCTCCAGTGGCAAAGATGGATTCCATTCGATTGACACTTTCCATTGTTGCAACTAGGATGTGGGAAGTTCATCAAATGGATGTGAAGAATGCATTTCTTCACGATGATCTCTCTAACGAGATCTACATGGAGAAACCACAAGGCTTCATATAATATTCATCCTTGGTTTGCAAACTAAAGAAGTCTCTCTACGTCCTTAAGCAAGCCACGAGAGCATGGTATACCAAGATGGAATCCTATCTATTGTCCCAAAACTTTGTACAGTGTAATTCAGATTCAAATGTATACATGCTTACGACAACTGACTCACTTCTACTACTAGTTTTATATGTGGATTATTTTCTGATCACTAACAGCTTGACTTCAACACTTTCTGTAGTCAAGAGGATTCTGCATGGCAGGCTTTTGATGACAGGCATGAGTCCATTACATTTATTCCTTGGTCTTGAAATCATCCACATGCCTTAGGAGTCAAACTATCTTAGGCCAAGTATGCTCGAGATTTCCTAGAGAGATTCCATATGATAGACTGTAAGTTTGCACTGACTCCTTTCCTATCTGGGGTCAAACTTGAGGATGGTGGGGACACTCCATTGGTTGACAACACTCTATACATACAACTAGTGGGGAGCTTCTTGTATCTTTCACACTCTAGACCAGAGCTCTTATATGCAGTTAGGGCAGTCTCCTGATTCATGCAGGAGCCACATGAGCTACATTGGAATGCTGCCAAGCAGATCCTTCAATACGTACATGGCACCATCGCCTTTGTGATTCACTATGCAAGAGATTCTACATTGATCTCATATAGGATTCACTGATTCTAACTAGGCTAGAAATAGCATTGATCACAAGACCACATCTGGGTACTCACTCAGTCTAGGTTCAGGGCCCATTTGTTGGTCGAGCAAGAAGCAGGCTGCTATTGCTCTATCTTCAGCCGAGGTCGAATACAAAGGGGTGGTCAATATAACCATCCAGGATTTGTGGCTACAATATTTTCTCACTGAGTTGGGCATCCAGTTCCACCAGCCTACTATCATCTAGTGTGACAACCAAAGCACTCTGAAGTTCTGCAGAGATCTAGTACAAAGGCATAGACGAAGCACATAGAGATCCACATGCACTACATCAAAGATTTGGTATTGCAGTTCTGTCCTTCAGCTGAACAAAATATCGACATCTTCACCAAGACCTTCACTGAGCATAAGTTCCACTCTCTTCGCGATCGTCTTGGAGTGAAGGAGACAATTTCCTAGCAACACTTTTTTTCTTCTTTTGCTACATTGTATCTTGAGGGGGGGTTTTCCCATGAGGTTTTCCCTCTTTCCTCATTTTATTTTAGTGTTCATTAGTTGCATTGTTTTTGGGTGACCTATTATGGCCTTAGTTGTCGGAGCCCTTTCTTTATTAGCCCATAGTAGTGTTCAGGGGGGTGTTGGAGAACCATGCATGCTCATTCACTCTATAACTAACGACCTTGGTTTCAGTTCACTCCATAACCAACGACATGTATTAGATATCTCTATACCACCACTATGACATGTTTCCTTCTTGGAGCTACTTAGGGCATATATTATGTATTGTAATATTTTTCACATAACAGCTCAAAATTATTTCATTCCTTCTCTCTGGTTTTCACTATTTTTTGCTTTGCAACCCGTGTGTTCTCTCTTGCTAGCTAGATCTTTTTGTGCATGTGTTCAACGCGTGTGTATTTCTTGGGGAGGGAGAGGAAAACTGATAGATAACTATTGAAGAGTGATCCTATGTTGATGAACATTGCCCCGTCTACATGTGCAGATTTCTCAGGAGGTGGAGGAGAACCGGTTGGAAAATATTGCACAGTGCTCCAATGTTGACATATCTTGGGTATATCTTGTTGTATTGAACAATCCTTGCAGGTTGCTCTCCACTCCAGCTTGATAGATTGTTCCAGCTTAGATCTAAACCATATTGGAGATTGGATGCAAGATTTCCCAACTCCAATAGAATGCTCAATTTGTTTCTAGCCATATATAGTGCACTTAGATGGTGGTTTCCCTGAATGCTACATTGTTATTTCATTTCCATATCCTTCCATGTCGCTGATAGGATAGTCTTTGGTTTGGAGAGTGTAGAGATCGTGATCAGTATCCAATAGCGAAGGTTCATGCTTGCAATTATATATGAACAATCTCGACTAGGAAGCTAAAATGGCAAGTTTTGCCATGTTCAACACCATCACAATCACTCTCAATCCATATCTCCCCTTTCATAAGCTTCATTGAATAAACAACATATTAGTCGGAATCTTCAACTCTTTAAAGATGAATGATAATTAGTAGCAAGGGTGTACATGTATATACTTCCTCATAGATATGATTCAATGTGCTAATAGGAGATTGTACAATATCGACCAATCATAAAATTGGATTAATATATTTTAAAATTTCTTAAAATTATTTTATTTTTTTAGAATATGAAGTTATTAAAATTATACAAAATATTATAAAGTTTATAAAAATTTGTGTCTTGAATACCAAACTAATGGAAGTCAAAAGATTTTGACTTTGCAATAAAAAATATATATATCCTTTCTTAGGCAAAGATAATAAAAAACCCCACTCTCACCTAATATTATTATAAAAATTGAAATAAACATTAATAATATAAAAATTTAGTTAATATTATTTTTAAATATATATATATATATTAATAACTTAAAATAAACATTAATAACATAATTTTTTATAAAAATAAATATATATTAATAAGTTAAATATTAATATCCATATTTACATATAAAAAGTTTTCAAAGAATTCCTTAAACAATACCAATAACATGACATAAATATAAATATTCTGCTAAATACCTTTCCATTAATATATTTCCATAAATCATACTTGTAACATGACTCACCCACCGTATACGGTATAACCATAATACATTTCCGGAAATAATACAGGGCATAAATCCTCTACATTAAAAGTTAGGGATCCATATCTACATTAAAAACTTTACGACACGAGTTATCCAAGCTATGAAGATTCAATCCTTATCGTTAGGTAATAAAACATTATAATAGTACAATCAATCGTTTTCTCACAACTTCCATCGGGGTATGAGTTGTCTATGCCGTGCATGGCCATACAAAATTTTATTTTGACAACTATTTTTTTAATAAAATAATAGATTTTGTAATTGATTTTGGATGGGGAGGAGGGTTGGAATGTGAGAGGAAAATGCTTGTTATAAGGTAATTTTTCCATTAAATATGGTTACATTATTTTTCAAGCTGTCTTTATTAAAGCTAGATGTATTTTTTTTTATGGTTGATTAATTTTTGAAAACCTTATTAATTTTGATTATTTTTATATGGTAGAAGCCTTTGAGGGATTGGGATAGGTTTTTAGGTTGAATGTAGGCTGGCCACAAAGTTTCTAACTAGTTGGTTGCAATAATTTCAATATTATTAATTTGGTTTATTTTCATATATTACAAGGATTTGGTCATATAACAAGTAGAGCATGGATGGTGAACCGTGGTATTAAGTGGATCACGTGTCAAAGACTTGGTCTTAATTCTCATCTTGGGCACTCTCCAAGCTTGTATATCATCAATGCATAATCATTCTCTCTCACAATTTTATCATAATCTATGCTACCAATTAATACCTTGAAAATCCAACCTGAAAATATTCTTAAACCCATTATTCAAACGTTAAATATATATATGTTTCACATAAAGAATGAATACACTTATCGTATAGTCGTCCTTTCCAAGGCTACCATAGAAAAACATATATACATAGAGTATATTGATATTCCTAAATCCTTACTAGTGGAAATTACCCTTACCACTTATGTTCCTCGTTTTATTTGGGTGGCACAACCCTGAACTAGATGTAATTAACTTATCATTGCTTGAATCCAGAAACATTAGGAGGTGTTGCTTGCATTTTATTTCTAAGATATCTCCCATTAATATCCAAGATCTAGAAACATTAGGAGGTGTTTCTTGCATTTTATTTATAAGATATCTCCGATTACCCATATCATCGATCACAGATCTTAAAGAATTTATTTTTACAAATCCCCTCGAAAGATTTAGGTAGTCGCTCCTCCTCCTTTGTAAGTTTGGAACTAGTTGTCAATCAGTGCTAGAAAGTAATTTGATGAAGGGACTGGTGGAGTGGTGGTGAAAACAGATACCCAAATTGCAAGTCAACCCTTATTACTAAACAAATAATTTGCAATTGTGATTGGTACTGTTGGATGAAGACAAGGAAGGTACCCAGTATAGTAGTGTGATCCATACAATTAAGAGCATTGTTGGAAGTTGTAGTTTCAATGATAAACTAAGCTCAAGAGTTGTGCAATAAGAATTTCAAAAGCTAAACGGATGTTGTATAATGTTTTTCATTTTTTTTTCCAAAATTGAAATTTGGTTTAGTTATGCATAAACTTGTAGTTGAAATGACCGATTACATTCTTGAGCCTTAATAATCTATTATAATTGAAATTTGGTTTATTCTGAGTGGGTGACCTTGTAGATGAAATAACCAGCTTGTTAGGAATCATAACCATTCGCTCTTGTATTTTTCCATTGAGCTCATAAAACATAAAATGATTCAAAGCCAATATATCCTTTACCATAATATACACAATTTCGTGGTAATTAAGTCACGATTTACTATAGTATACACAATTTATTGGTAGTTAAGTCACAATTATTAGTATTCATTGGAAATATATCTAACGCCATTCCTCGACTCCTAGATTTTACTATTGTTTATTTCAATTAACATTGAATACAACTCCAAGTTAGAAATGGTGGATTCAATCCACCAAAATATGGCCAGGCATGCCAATTTTCTATGAACTCTTCGGTATATTATTGATCACTTCAATGAGGGTATATTATTGATCGCTTTAGGCTCAAGCAACATTGTAGCTTAGTTACCTATTGTAGTATACATTGTTGATCTTGTGCAAAATTATAAGCTAGAAACCAATATGCTTTTAAGAAGCTCCTTTCATTTGGAGTTTTCCATCATCATCAAAGAAGAGTGCCCAACTTCTGGTTGGTCTATTGGGTGGGTTGGTTAGAACTCAACTCATTCGCCATAGTTAGTGTGTCACTCTTACATGATTTTTAGATCTTGGATTTCTAAAATAGATAGATCAAATTTTCATCAATAAATTCATTACAAATTAAACATTATATGTATTTAAAACCATATAAATCCTAACATATACAACAACATCAATAATAACTTATTGTACATAATAAATAATTCATAAATTATACATTATATGTATTTAATTTGTGCCTTGTTTAATTCTCCATAGTCATGTACCTATCTCAATCAATCTACTGCAAAAATGGGAAACCATTGTCCATTATAGATAAGCATATGATAAAGTTACTTCAAGCACAATTTTTTTATACCTTTGTTGGATTTCTGCCAAGGTTATGCCTTTCTATGGATATAGTTAGAAATTTATCTTTGTAACATCTTATGTGACAATAGGAAACAAGGAAATGTGAAAAAATAATATTAGGAGGAATGTATACCAACCACATATTTTTTCTACAAATTGGCAAAAGAAAAACAACATTTTAGGAGTTTCTATTCTACGTTTGGGATATCTATGGCTCATGTAAGATGGTAGTGTGTGTATATTGACGGGCATTTCTCTTACCTTCTAATTAACTTATAAGATTAATTGAAAGATATTCACAAAATTTCAACTCGTGGTTACAAAGGACTTATGAGCTACCCAAAAAAATTTATGTCAGACACTGTAATTCAGATGATTTTCAATATAGGGGAGATTGATGAATTAATGGAGCCAGATTAGAAAAGGAAACTGCTGGTGAAAGGTTTTCGATTAAGTAACAACTATAGGAAAGTATTTAAACTTATTTGAACTAGAAGCATTGTTCTATCAATTACCACTAATTATCCTAGCTATACTACAAAAAGAATTTAAACCACCAAATCCATTCTATATGTTCACTAATTTTGCAAGGAAATTAAATCCTACAAAACCAACAACTAATGACAAGTAAATTGGAAAGGGACTGCTCATAATTAAAAAAACGCTTCTAACCTTATTAAACAGTAATAGAAATTCCAAAAAAAAAAATACACTACAATCCTTCACCATAGTCTCATTCCCTCCAATCAAGCATCCATAACACAAGTACTTCTCTGTTATTTCAATAATATATATAAAGAATAGTCGAAACTACTTAATCGCTTCACACTTTAAGAATTCACGCCAGTCTGTAATCGACACACAATTTTATAAATGCAACAATTAATCAAATACTAACTTTTATAAACAAAGAAAATTATAAACTACAATAACACCTGTCACCAAAAGGGGGCCATGCCTTTAGAGACGGGAATTGGGAAAGCCACTCAGTCACACAAAACTGATCAACACATCTAGAATAAAAAATATCAGATTTTATATAATAATGTTTGATTATAGAAAGGTTCAATAATTCTATGCAAGTTGATGGCTAATCTTCCTCAGAGAAGATTCAAAGTTTTTATACATTAAAACCCATGGAAAATATTATGAAACCGTGTATAATTACAACTGATTACCAAATAAGGACCATATGTTAATTCTTCAAGAGATTCAATGAACCAATTCAAGATGCTAATATCATGAATCATGGATGCGGTTCATTAAAGCTGAAAAAATATTTCAAAACAAACAGGAGAAATTGTTGGATGACTTAACAGATTTTAAATCGTTGAAAAGTTTTCGTGATCACTGAGTTGGTTGTAGAACTGTTGATTCCCAAATTAGCTACGAAACCACAAATTCATTCTATAGTTTGACCATGATAATGTATAATGACCAACAAGATCATATTAAATCATCAAGAGCCTTCATTGAACCATGTACCAGAGATATTTGTCTCAACTGATATTTATATGCATGTTGTATATAAACTTGAGGCTTATATGCAAACCTTTTATGCCTCCACAACTACTCTATTCCGCAACTGTATTTAGTGTCTTTTCCCCTAGCTTGAAACTGCAACAATAATATACCTGGAACACCATTTGTTCAATAGGAAATTATAACAACATAACAATACCCAAATCACTAGCAAATGACAAATACTTAAGGAAAACATGATCATTCCTTACCATAGCCAAAACTTTACCAGGTGTAGCCAAAAAGAGTTAGTAGTGGTATAGGAACTAATAAAGCAGTACACGAACGAGGCAAAAATAAGAGAACAAAAAGTGCCATATATGCAGCCCTTCATCTCCTCCCAACCAAAATATTTGCATGTTCTCGTGCAAATTATGACTATGCTCCACTAACAAGGGTACTCGGGGAACTACTTGAATATTGATAACTCCACTTGTAAGAAGAATAACCCCCTTCATCTATTGTATAGAAGCCTCTATTTTCTGTAACAATATTCTAGAATTCATTGTCCTCTCCATCCATCACATGACACCAAAGTATAGGAAAATGGAATCGGAACCCAATCCACTTAGTTTTCTGCACATCCAAGCAAGTAAGGTAGGTATGTACCTTATCCAAGGCCCTCTCAAACATTCTTATAGAGAAAGGATCCTTCATTTTAAGCTCGAGACTCAAGGAGTTAACCCTTCTTCGTAGAAAGTGTAAGGCTTCCAATCTGTGAAAGGGGATCCAATTCCTACATTTGTGAACAATTTTAATCTAAGCCATTTCCAGAAGCATAACAAATGATTGATCTTGCATAACCTGATTCATGGATGTGAACAATTTTTTAGGTGAGGGAGAACCCCTTACCCAAAGAGAATCTACCCATTCAATATTTTCTACACAAGTTGCATCATTATTCCATTTCAATTGATTTCTCATGAAGGACATGAATGCCCTTAATTGTAACTCCCCTACGTGAGGATTTGGATACCAATCCTCATAGTCCACCATAATCAAATTATGCATATATAATTCACATAGAAATTCATGTTTTTCATTGTCACTTCTGGAAAAGGTAGCAATAAACTGATCCTTTGTCTCAATTTGGTCATTGCACCCCATTGTTACTGTCGAAAAAATTAAAATATATAAGTTTCTCTTTCAAGAACACATAATAAATATTAGAAGGAGATCTCAAATTCCTAATAGAATGGGATAAGTAATTCATATACTCCTTTTCAAACTTCAATTTTTTAGTTTCCTGACTAAGCCTCCTTGCAATCTCAGACATATATATGGATGAGGCGGGCATACCCATGCTTGTATCAATGTATCAATATACAAATGGGGATTAGGGCTCAAACAATGGGATTCGATCAATACATACAACTGGAAGTACATAATGGTGGCCTCAATGGGAGGATGAATACAATAACTGATATGAAGAAATGGTACATAGAAACAATGGAATTCTCTTAGAATGCAATATCACAACAACTAATGCTTTTCTAGATCTAAAGGTATACACAACTGTATTTACTCAATGACTGAGAGTCAAAATATCTGAGGTACAATAAACAACATTGAAAACTGTAGATACACGGAAGCATGATACCAGGAGGCTTTCAAACATTGTTGCTAATGCATCTTGAAGATCGCAAGGGACATGGAACTATATGGGTCCCAAAATTGACTCACCAATGTGCTAGAGTCAGGTGACAAGTGGGGTGTTCGACCAAATAATGAAGGAATCAATACCCTGTATGAATCTCAGCGGTGCGATAATGTAGTTGAAGTCAAGCACATGAGACACAACCAACCCAAAAGGCACTAAGGACTCCTTTCAAGTGGTTCAAGGAACTCATCAATGAGGTGGATGAAACCAAGATACATGGACCTATGGGTCTATCCTCTAGAATAGATGTGTTGGCGTCAATAAAGGGAGACCTGCGACTACCAAGGAAATGAGGTTTCTTTGATAGAAGTACGAGGGGAAAAACCAAAGATATGGAACAATAATGGGATTGAGACACTGAATGGGGAACATGGGTAGGGGAGTACGGAGGACTTAAAATTCCTTTATTCATAGTATAATGTCAGGGATGACCTCGTAGCAAATGACATTGACTCATGGGGAGGGAATCATAGTTGTGGGACTGAGGAGAGAGCTGCAATGGGAGATACTGGGGGAAGTAATTTGACAAGTGATATCCAAGGGATCCAAGGGAGACTCATCGCAGAGTACTCTGAACAAAGGTGACCCAATGGGGGAAAGATGACATAATGGGAGACTATGCACAATATATACATTGGAACCTAAAGGCACTGTTTGGGCCTTCTTCATATTTTAAGGAGCTTGAAGAAGGGATATAAGTATGCTCAATATGATGCTATCTCGTGTATTTTTCGATCCCAAGACAGTAAATGTTATAAGGTGTTTTCATGTTTAGAGAGTCTGAAAACAAGAAGAAGACTCCAATGGGGTTTCTTTTTCATACAGTAGTCTCCTAAGTCTGAAAAAGGATAAATATATACAAAGGAGAGCTCTCCCATCCAAAAGGGGCAGAGAGAATTATTTTCCGTATGTAGTCCAACCAGGCCGAAAAGGTTAAACCTATATTGATTAGACGATCATGCAAATACTTTTACAAGCATGAATGAAACCAAGTTTTCTCAACAATATCTTCTTTATGAGAGGGATGGAAAAAAGCTTAAAGACAACCCTTACATGAGTTTTTTCGTAAGGTACGGTCCCAATTTCCAAAAAAGCATAAAAGGATACAAATGAACCACTTTTAGCTGGAAGGTGTTAGGGTGGTCCTTTTCTTTGAATAGTCTACATATTCTGAAAAAAGGGATAAATGATACCACATAGATGACCTCTTAAATTATTCAATGAGGGTGAAAGGAAGCAAGCGTGCTCAACAATATTTTCATTCTTTTAGGATTCATAAAAGAGATTAACAGAAACTCTGTAATGGTCAGTCAAGTAAGAAGGAAGTGCTCGCTGAACTAAAAGAGGAGATGATGGGATCATGGCTAATGGGGATAAAAAATAATAGTGGAACACTAGCAGGGCCTCCTCGTGAGACATTGAATAGTGATATCATAAGGGAAAGTTTGCAGTATGGATGGAGCGAAGGGCTCGTGAACATGCCAATACATAATGGGTTCCATTTTCCTGGTGGCACACAAATTGATGTAACTCTGAGAAATGGCCTGGAAAAAATATAGGGAGAGTATGACACGTGAGTCCCACAGGTGGACAGAGGGAAAAAAAACAAACCAGGTGGTGTGAAAATGTGAAAAATGGACGTGAGATGACTTTGTGGTGCATAGAATAAAGAGTTAGCCAAATGGAGGCCTATAAACAAGGGGGACCACATGACACATGTCATTTTCACTGTTTAGAGTTGAGTTGGAGTGTAGTGCAATAGAGAAAAGTAGTTGATTTCTTTTGATTAGACCGGCGGTTTCCCGATCTATGAGTATTTCAAGATCCAAATGGAGTACCTCTACATTGCTAGGTAAAACACTCCATTAAACTTATTCCTGGTTCTTATTTACCTAACGCATTTGTTTACAAAAGATCCATTATAGAGAATGAACAGATTCGTAGAAAGATCCAATATTTGACCAACAAAGGTCACATCAGACCCAACTCTTCTCCTTGTGGAAGTTCGGTCATCCTCGTTCCAAAGAAATATGAGACTTGGCGCATGTGCATCGACTATCGAGCTCTCAATAATATTTCGGTAAATAATAGATACCCTCTTCCAAGGATAAAGGAACTCATCGACTGTCTCAAAGGTGCTAAATTATTTACTAATCTTGCCCTCAAGTCGAGATATCATTAAATTTCGATCAAGAGCAACGATGTATGGAAAACAACTTTCAAAACCAAGGAAGGATTGTTTGAATGGTTATTCATTGCATGTGTCATTATGGAGGGATGCCATGTAGGCACCATACAATCCACATTGCACTCCTTTTGCTACTATGTGCACTTAAAAGAGTGGTTTGTCACATACTTCAAACTGTAATATCTTTGTCATCCGAGCTTCATTTGATGTGTCGTTCATGCTGTTGGGATTGGCTCGATGAGCTCTATACAATGGTCCTGTTCTTTTTGGAAAATTAACACTTAATTTTGAGCATTCTTGGATCCTCCTAAATAAAAAATCCACACGGAATCACTTAGGCTAGAGGGTTATATACTAGTAAGTAAGTGGGAGGACTTTAAAACACTCATCAAACCCCAGTTCTATCCTATCAATTATGTAGAGGACCAGTGGATCCATTGGAATTACTTCAGGAAAAGGTAGGGGTAGAGTGTGCAAGAATACACCGCCAAGTATAAGGAAGATGGATATCATGTTGGGTATCTCACCCATGAATCCATATTTACTCCTCAAGTATCTAAGGGGTTTGCAAAGTCACATACGAAGGTAGGCAATGCTTTTCAATCCAAGTTCAATTGATGAATCCTATGTAAAAGAGCAATACTTGGAAAACATCAGCCATAAGAAAGGACAACCAAGTGATTCAAAACATTAAGAGAGCCAAGATGCTACCAAGGAGGGGTATAAGAAGTGGAAGGGAAAGGAGAAGGATACTACAACCATGACACATCAATGAAATTAGGATCTAAAAAACCATTGTAATAATTGTAATATCAATGGACACATTGAAGAAACATGTTGGAAACTACATCCAGAGATAATCCCCAAGAATTGCAAGAATTATGCCAAGAAAAAGAACCGTCTAGCCACAGACTCAATCAAGGAGTAGAAAATAGCTTGGATGTGGATGAGAATATTATATGTACCACACTACAAAAGGAGGTTAATCTGAGTATCACTCACCCTAAGGAAGAGAAAGAGATGATGAAACTATTCCATATCAAGATCCAAGTCAAGAAGACCAATATCAACACTCTATTCAATTCTAGTTCATAGGAAAACCTCATAGTATAGGATCTAGTACACAAGATTGAATTAGAAGGGCATGATAATCTTAGTCCCTACCCATTACGATTGGTAAATAAGGATGCATAACTCATAGTCACAAAGCAGTGCAATATCATGTTTTCCATAAGTGCAGAGTATGTTGATGAAGTGGAGATAGATGTAATACCCTTGGATGTTTCAAAGTGTAGTGTTTGGAATCCCCTAATATATTTGAGGGATGAAATATTCATGAGGAGAGACTACGAATACCACTTGATCAAGTATGGTAAATATTTCATCATCAATGTACACAAAGATAAATCAAAGATCGCTCTCATAAGTGCTAACCAAGAACAAAAATATGATAAGTTCATGTAGGAAGTTTGTATTGATTTTCTTCAGACAAAATCAACAAGAAGGGTAATCAGTAAAAGAGAAGGAATATCTAGAGGGATGTATCAAAGATAAGAAATACCGGTTGAAGATCATTTTGCAGGCATACAAATAAGTGTTCCAAGATCCTAAGGGGCTATCTCCTAAGAGGGATGTGGAGCATGAAATACAACTATTGTCGAATTCTCCATTGTTGAACATCGAACTATACTGGAAATATATCATAGAAGAAGATGATGTGAAGAAGTAGTTGCAATAGTTGTTGGAGCAAAGCATGATCCAACAAATCACCTCACTTTATGGGTCACCTATAATCATAGTATCCAAGAAATATGGGACTTGGAGGATGTGCATCGATTACAAGATCACTCTCAAGAATTTGTACCCTCTTCCTAAGATTGATGATCTATTGTACCAATTGCAGCATGACAAGTACTTCACCAAGTTGGATCTCAAATCAGGATATTACTAGGTGTGAGTGAAGCAAGAAGACACTTGGAATACTGCCTTCAAGACTAGTATAGATCTATATAAATGGTTAGTAATTCCACTTGGTTTATGTAAAGCACCAACTACATTTATGTGTTTGATTAATGATGTATTACACCATTTCTTAGATTCATTTGTTATAGTATATCTAGATTACATATTTGTTTATAGTGCTACCTAGGAAGGGCATATCTCACATCTCAAGTAGGTATTGTAGACCATAAAAAAATACTAATTGTTTGAAAACCTAACTTAAATGTGAATTTGTACAACACTCCTTGGTGTATTTGGGGTATGTGATTAATGGTGGAGGAGAACTTAAGAATGAACTTGAAAATGGATGTGATCACTCAGTGGCCTATTCTTACCAATGTCACTGAAGTTAGTATCTTTATGGGGGAAACAAAATATATTTAAAAGTTCATACCTTCCTTTTTGGCTATGGTTGCACCTCTCCATGTTGTAATGACCAACAATAAGGAGTTCTAGTGTGGAAAGAATCAACAAAAAGCATTTGAAGATCTTAAGTGAAATATTAGTCATGGCCTAGTTCTTGTGTTTCCTAATTTGCAAAAGACTTTTGAATTCGAGATACATGAAAGTGGGTATGATATGGGATAAACTTTGATGCAAGGAGGGAGGGAGAAATTTTGATGCTATCAATATGAAATGTTTCATGGGGGAGTCATAAAATAATATACCTATGATAAGTAATTATATGCCCTAGTTCAAGTTGTTAAGAATTGGAAGCACTATCTAATGGGAAAGGAAGCTATCATTCACACTGATCACTAGCCACTGCAATATTTGTAGGCCTAGAGTAAGCTACAACACACCAGAAATTATAAGTGGATGGTATTTTTACAAAAATTACATCTAATCATGATCAAGTATAAGAAGAAAAATACAAACAAGCTAGCATACATGCTCTCAATACCACGTACAACCAAGATAACAAATTTGGGAACTCTTATGCATATGGAGCCTTTCACCCATGATGCATACAAGGATGAATACACAAAATATGAGGACTTCAAGGAGTTATTTTAGTAGTTGTTGTTGGAATATATTAAACCCACTCAATACTTAGGATAAAAGAATTAATCATTATTTGATTAATTATCTACCCACTAGCTTAATTAGTTGGCATCCACTTGCACCTTAAAGTCAACACATGCCATCTATACCCCAAGAATGCTTTATTTATGATTCTAGGTTGATCTTGACCACTTTATGGACATCCAGAATTAGTAAACAGAGCTTTACAACAGATTCTGCTTTATCCTTTTTTTTGTGGATAAGGTAAAGCTAGTTAACTAGGAAACTGGGTTCTTTTGTTGCCAACCCTTCCTTCATGAATTTATCTCCATTTTCCAGGATTAGCATGTTTTTCCATCTCCCTTGAAAAATTACTCATGTTTTTGCTAATTCATGAGGTCCTTGACAGATTTGGGAAGTGCTTTAGCCACCTATGGTGGTTTGCTATATTTTGGTAAGTTAACATTTTTGAGCTTTATGAGTTGTCTCCATACAACTCAATTTTCCTACGAGGGATGTACTATTTATGTACACTATCATTCATCATTATTCAATGGAAGGATACACACCAATATTCATATCTTCATTCATGTGATTCAGTCTCTTTTCTTCTCTCTATTTTTCCTGTGTATGCTTGTGAGAATTCTTAGTAGCAATATCTATTTCATGTGCTTCTTCTTATCATCTTTTCTCATAGAATTGAAGCTATTATTTATACATGGTATCAAAGTAGCAAGGTTGATCAAGTTCTATATATTTGAGGAGCGTATCCAGTCTCATATCCCTCTCTGAAGAAGAGCTTGTCTAGCTTACAAGATTTTCTCCTAGTTTTGTTTTGCAATTTGCAGAGAGTTTCTTCTTGAGCACATCAATTCAGCAATATGGATTCTCCTTCATAAATAATTCTTACTCCCTTCAACTACCACGAATGGAAATCCAAAATTGTCATTCTATTTTGCAGTAGAGGATTATACAGAGTTACTTTAGGTTTGGAGAATGAGCCCAATGCTGTGATTGAGAAAGATAAGTGGCATAATAGGTTGGATGAAGCCTATGGATTTCTTTGCCTCTCTATTTCTCCTGATATACTTGTTCATATACATGGTTTGACCAATCCAAATGTAACACCCTGGTTTTGACCCCGTTTACACTAAAAATGTATATGATGTAGATATTGTAATTAATCATGGTGAGGAGCTAAAGGCAAAAGCCCTGCCATCGATTTATCGTTTTATGTTTCGGATATTAAAACATGTGTCGATGGTATTTCATGCTAGCTAAGCACATTATAATTTTGGACATCATGTAAATATGCAATTTAATTAAAATACCCACAACCAACTATTTCAATGCAACATTAAAGAGATGGGGGCATGGTTTTCTAAGGATACGGGTGGGGGGAATATTCAAACCTTTAAGCCAATGGGGAAAATCCAAATGTCAAAGGGAGAACCCATCAAAACTGTCAATTACCCATTTCTTTTATTTTTCCTCAATCATTTATTTCTACCATAAATTGGTTGAGGTAGTTATTGCATGGGAATGGGAAGAGTTTGGGAAAAATTCGAATTGGGAAGAGCACCCATTTTGGAAAAACGTGTTTTGACTTCTTGGGAAAGTTAAAAACCCAAAAATGTATGTCCATTCTACCATGCATGCATGTTTTTCTCTTCCTCACGTTTTTGGAGCTCCTGGGCGTTCTCCATTCACGTTTTTGTAGTGTTCTTCATTTTTCCCAGGGCTGGGAAGTGGTTTTGTTAATGTACAGTGGCTGGGATCTCTCCTGGGTGTTTTTATGTTGTTTCCACATTCCCACGGTTGGGAATTTCATGTTTTCGGTGTTGCACAACGAATGGGGGACATATCCACAAATTTAGGGACTAAGGGAGCCATTTTTGCCCACGTAAAGCTATAGAATTTTTCTGAAACTAATTGCTCATGCTGGGTCGTTTTTTCCCAATTGTCATTTCCATTTTTGGCTCCCATGACGTTTTTGATCAATCCATAACTTGTATTTTGCTGTGTATACATCTTTTGTTTTGGTCTGAACTGGTTTGGAGTGGAATTGGGTCTGAACTAGCTTGATAAACCTAGTGTAGGAAGGAACCTCATAGACAGATCTGGAGGGGTTGGTTTTCTTCTTTGCACACCCTGAATAGCACTAGAATGGAAGGCATGGTTTGAAGGACTGTGTAGCAAAGAAGGGGATGCTTCCTTGTGTTGGGTGTGTAGATGTTTTAGGAGCCAAGCCCAATCTGGTGCAGGTGTCCATAGCTCTGTGGTTGAGATCAATAGCTTAGCAATTCAAGCTTCCCACATCCTTGGCAACCTAATAACCCAATTGTAGTTTGGCTTGGCTGAATTTTGATATATATTTGGCTATGTGTGAGCCTGCTAGTGTTCTCTTATTTCTTGTGGGAATCATGCCCAACTCGGGGGTGGCAGTAGTGCTAAGAGATTGATGAGCACACTGGCCTATGGTTGGGTGGAACGTTGCAGGGACATAGATGGTTGTGGGACAAGCTTATTCTCAAGATAAGTGTTCCTTGTGTTTAAATCTCTGCAACTGTAATTGTTTTAATGAATTATATGAACATGTTGAATGATTTGAATGAATGAATTTTGTTTTTGTTGTAGATTGCATTATGCATCTATATATGTTTATGTTCAATGCATTTTTATTATTTCAATGTTCATGGGGCCTAGGTTCCCCGACTAAATTATAGTACCGGCGCCATATTCGTATCCTCTCGGGCTGGAGGGGACATGTCACCAAACCAAGTGTGGAATCAATTAGAGTCTCTCTTTGGAGTTCAAGATGAGCTAAGAGCGCATCAATTGGAGATTGAGTTATTCTCACTGAGTCCAAGCAATTTCAATTCTCTTGAGAGTTTCTTCACCAAGTTTAAGTCACTTGTTATAATTCTCAAGAAATGTGGAATTGAGAAAGAATATTATCAATTAATCCTTTCCATTCTTTCAAAATTGGGTCCCGATTACTCAGTTTTTGTGTCTACTTTTCATTCTACTAGGCTTGGTGTTCCTAAGTGGAAAATGCCTTCTTTAAATTCTCTTCTTGATTCACTAACAAAGGAGCAAGATAAATTGATCCATATGGGTGTCCTTAATTCTTCCAAGGGAAAGGATAATTCTCTCATGGTTCAAGGAAACAATAATTTCAAATCAAAATAGAAGAAAATTGTGAAGAAGCCAAATTCAGAAACTGAAGATGAAAGTTCAAATCCTACTGATAAAGATTCAGTAAAGAAGGGTAAGAAGAAAGGGAGCACATCCAAGTGTTCTTATTGCAGAAAGGTTTTTCATTCAGAGAAGAAGTGTTTCAAGAAGAATATGGGCATCATGTCTCAACTTCTTGAGAATCACAAGATCGAAGTTCCAAATGAACTAGAGAAGCCTGTTGATTCTTTAGAACACTGTCATAGTGGACAGTTCCAAGGTGATATAAATTATGATTTGAGTGCCATATTTTAATCCTTTCTCATGTCTCTAATATATATTTAGTCTCTAATATATCATAATAATAAATATCAGATCATTTCTTTGATAATCCTCCTCTCAATCTACTAGATTCATCTACCAAAAATTGTGATTTTTCACTAGATGTTGACTTGTCTTTTAGGATATCTTCCTCGCAAAATTATATATCTGATTTAGAATATTGTTTTCAGGATGATATGAATTTCATGACACATATCATACCACCATCCATACCATCTACCATACCTCTGAATAATCCTAAGACTATAAAAATCCCAAGTTCACTAGTTGATTCCTCATTGGTCTCTTATGCAGTGTTACTTATCTTACATGGTTTGAAGTCTTTCCTATCTTTCAGTGGTTGGTTATCCATGACCTTAGTCATATTTGGACTGATATTAAACATGTTTGGATCTATTATAAATACTTATGTTTCAGAACTCATGTCCATCCATCATTCATATTTTTACAGTACCTATCAGTTTTCCCCAGTTGCTCATAGTTTTCCTAGTCTAGCCCTATATCCTCATGGACTCACTAAAGCCTTTGTCTTTGTTGTTCCATATGCTAATGTTTCTGATATATCATATTTTTATCAGCCTCATATCAGATCTGGAAAGGTGCTACATCAGATTGGAATATTGACTTGTGATTCACATCACAATTTTGCAGGTATTTGGGGAATTGAGTGTGTAATAAATTGTCTTAATTTTTGTACTCTTTGGGAAGGAGTATGCACAAATATATTTTATATTTCAGATCATATTTTGACAGAATAAATAAGCATTCACATAATGCTCCTACTTCATCAGTTGATGAGATACAAGGAGTCTCTCCTCTTCCTTCTTGCAGGTTCTACACTCTAGCGCATGATCATGGGGTTCATGGTTTATTCATCAAGTCTTCCATCCAGAAGCAATCCATTCAGCTCATTAAAGTGAATATAAATATATGTTGAAGACATATTATTACAAATTTTGTGCCTTGTCCTTTCTTGAGGGAGGATTTTCCCCATGTGGTTTTTCCTCTTTCCTAACTTTTCTGGACATAATAATTGTTAAAGGGTGACCATAGCCTTGTTGTCGGGCCCTACATACATCCATATGCATCTATATTTTTTTTCCATACCATCATAAATTAAGACTTATATGGGGGTGTTGGAATATATTAAACCCACTCAATACTTAGGATAAAATAATTAATCATTATTTGATTAATTATCTACCCACTAGCTTAATTAGATGGCATCCACTTGCACCTTAAAGTCAACACATGCCATATATACCCCAAGAATGCTTTATTTCTGATTATGGGTTGATATGGACATCCAAAATTATTAAACAATTCTTTACAACATATTCTGCTTTATTCTACTTTATTTCGCTTTTCTATGGATACGGTAAAGCTAGTTAACTAGGAAACTGGGTTCTTTTGTTGCCAATCCATCCTTCATGAATTTCTCTCCATTTTCCAGGATTAGCATGTTTTTCCATCTCCCTTGATAACTCACTCATGATTTTTCTAATTCGTGAGGTCCTTGATAGATTTGGGAAGTGGTTTAGCTACCTATGGGGGTTTGCTATATTTTGGTAAGTCGGCCTTTTTGAGCTTTATGAGTTGTCTCCATACAACTCAATTTTCCTAGGAGGGATGTAATATTTATGTACACTATTATTCATCATTTTTGAATGGAAGGATATGCACCAATATTCATGTCTTCATTCATGTGATTCAGTCTCTTTTCTTCTCTCTATTTTTCCTGTGTATGCTTGTGAGAATTCTTAGTAGCAAGATCTATTTCTTTTGCTTCTTATTAGAATATTTGCCCATAGCATTGAATCTATTATTTATATAGTTGCAAGGCCAATTCCATGTATAATAAGGTGACAACAAGGTTTTCTATCATCTCTATGATGGGTTATTTTACAATCTAGACAATATCTATGTCCCTAAAGGAGAAAGATTGCACCTTATCAGAGAGGCACACACCTCCAAAGTTGCAGGACATTTTGGTGTGGATAATACAGTTGCAAAATTACAGAGATATGTTTATTGGTCTGGAATGCAAGAAGATGTAGCTTGGTTTATCATAGGATGCATACTATGTTGAACTAGAAATCCCAGTAATAGGAAGCAAGGTATATGCCATCCCTTACATATTCCTAAAAGACAATGGGAGAGTATGGGTGGCCTTATAACCACTAGGAAGGGACACGACTATTTATTTTTCATAGTTGATAGATCCATCAAGATGTGCATTTTTATACCTTGTAAAAATACCATCAAAGGAGAAGAAGAAACAAACATGTTCTTTGGATAGGTCTTGGTGCACTTTGGGATACCAAGGAGCATCATCTTAGGCATGGATGCCATATTTCTCAGTACATTTTAGACTACACTTTCCAAAACGTTGGACACTAATGTCACGTCCCCATCCCTCAGCCGGCGAAGAGGACGCGACGAACACAACAACACAGCCGGGCAAGATGCCCAATGAACATAAACAGAAAACAAAAGCTGGAATTAAGCATACACAGATGCATTTATCTTCAATCATACAGCGGAAGCAACACACACATTCCAGCAATCTCCATGTTCATTATAATTCATTTCACATCAATATAGATTGCAGAGATGAAGTAACCAACAGTACTTATCTGTTAATGAAGAATTCACCCGCAACCAGCTACGTCGCTGCAACGTTCCACCCAACCATAGGCCAGCTTGCTCATCAATCTCTCAGCAACGCTGCCACCCCCGAGCTGGGCATGATTCCTCCGGACTAAGGGTCAATTGCAGGCTTATACATAGCCAAGGGGCACAACAGCAAACCAACACTGCTGGGTTTCACAGGCTTTCCACAAACAAGCCAAGCCAGCACAGCCCGAAGGCTAACCATTGCACTCAGGCAACCAATTAGCTATCACAGCTTAAACAGGGAAAACGAATTCTTGAGTCATTCTTGGCCCTATCGTGGCCAAAATGACTCTCACTCGAATGTACAATGGCCCCCAAACGTAACAGCAAATACATTCACAACATGGGGAAGACTACAGCCCCGAAATCTACCAGTGAGCATAACTTACAGCAGGGAAAACGACCCAATTAATCGGTGAGACAGCCAAAAACGTGAATGGCCCAGCCAACGCACATGGGAAATCAACAATGACCCAAAACGAATTTGAGCACCCCAGCCCACAAAACGTGGATGAAAACAACAACATCCCAATACGTGGGTTAAAACCACAGCCAGCAAAACGTGGGGAAACAACAGCCCCAAACAAAACAGTGAGCACGGCTCTCACCTGGGAAGAACGCCCCAACCAGTCTGTGCATGAGACCAAAAACGGGAAAAGAATTCTCTGCGTGAGAATGCCCAGCAAATAGAGAGGACGCGAATTGGCAATTCGTGGGTGCTCAGCAACTCGTAGAGAGGAAGAGCATCTGCGTGAGACCCCCAAAACTGCCAAGAGCCTCTGCGTGAGGAGAAGACAGACCAAAATCGTGGTGAGAGTGAGAGCTGACCAGGGAAGAGTGCGTGAGGGAGAAGAATGGCGAATGTGGGTGGAGTGTGGATGTGGGCAAAGGACTGACAGTCCTGCCACCCCACTCCCAAAGGCAATAACTGCCCATCCACCAGCAGCCATAACTGCCCAACCACCCAACAGATCATTAAAGAGGTTGACAAGGTTGGATGAGAAAAAAGGGTGACAAATAACAAAGGTAGAAAACCACAAGGTAATAAAACATGGGTTTTTCCCCCATAACCAAGGTTTGACATCCCCCACCCCTTATCCTTTGGAAATCATGCCCTTTTCATTCAACGTTGCACTGCCGTAGCTGGTTGTGGTTTATTTTAATTGATGTGCGGGTTTACATGATGCCAAATTATAATGTGCCTTATAGCACGAGATGCCACCGGCAATTATCCCCATTGCCGAAACATACACAACAAAATCGATGGTGGGGCTTTTTCCTTGAGCTCCTCACCACGATTAATTACAATATATACATCATGCAAACGGGGTCGAAACTGGGGACATGACAACTAAGTTGAAGACATCTACAACATTGCATCCACAAATAGATGGATAGACAAAAGTACGTAGTCAACGGAACTTTGGTGCACATTTTGAGGGGTTATAATCAGAAGCATCCAAAAACTTGAGATAAAAATGTAATCTACATCCAACACTCTTATAAAAAATCATTCCACACTTCTATTGTGAAGTCCCCTTTTGAAACTTGTTTTGGATACTTTCCATCTTCACCTCTAGATGTTGTTTATGGACGACAATGTGGAGTGAGGGAAGACACCATAGGTGAAGCATTAAGAGATAAAAAATGCATTGATAATATTCAGAAGATTTATTTACAAGTACATGAGGCAACGAAGAAGTCATAGAAAAAGTACAAGGTGAGACATGACCAACACAAGGTTGAAAAATCATTCAAAGTGGGAGACAAATTATGGTTACACTTGAACAAGGAAATACTAAAGCGTCATGGTAAGAATATAAAGGATCTAAGGTATATCCCTTTTGAGGTATTGGAGAAGGTGAGAGATAATGCCTACAAAATTAGTCTACCCCCACACATGCACATTTACTCCATAGTGAATGTGGAAAATATGGAAGTCTATATACCTTCCATGTTGGATCATGAACCTGAGCAAGTATTACATTATATATAGGACTTAGCAGCAGAGGAACGGGAAGTGCTAGAAAAATACATAGTGTTGCAGAAGAATTCTAGAATTACTAGGATGGAATAGTATGAACTCTAGGTGGGGTTGGAAGGACAACTTCTAGGCAAGGATAAATGGTACTCCAAGGAGAAGGTAGAGGAAAAATTTCCTCGCCTCATTTAGAAAAATATTTTGGGGATCAAAAGCCTCCCAGAATGGGAAGGTGTGATCTAAAATGGATCTTTGGATCTTTCAGGTCAAAATATTGGATGAATTGTCTTGTAGGACCCATTTAAGGGGTAGGTATCACTTTCACATTTGGGGCAAAAAAACTATCTGAAACCTTCTGACACCATTTTGAGTTTTTAAAAGTCAGCTGTCACCCACAAAACAATTGGAAGTTTTTTTTTCATCATAAACACTGACACATTTCCAATGGTGCAAGAATCACCTCAATCAGGGTCCATATGAAGTTATGTTTCCCGTAAGTTGACCTGTCCAGATGACCACCGTGGTACCAAATGGATTCCATGTAGGATCTCATTTCTCACACATGTAGAGATAGTCATGTGTAGAATCTCAAGAACATTCTAGAAGTTCCAAAACCTTAACCCTAATCAAGAGTTGGGGCATGCAAAAACCCTAAAATTAACCCTAGATGGTTATCGACTCTGTTAAATATCGGGCCATTAGGAGAAGAAGGGGGGGCATTGTTTTGGCGTATTGTATTATTCCATAGTTGAACAAAAAAAACTTGGGAGTGGATATTAGATAATTACACAGGATATAGGAGGTCCTATAGTATCCATTATGGTCGTAGAGTCATAAGTAACTCCATAGAGATTACCATTTACTTTATATTTTCATTATGATATGAAGAGCAAGGCATAGTCCTCTTTTGTGTCTAGTTTTTTCCAAGGTATATCTTGTGTTATTGTGTACTTATTTTCTCTAGTTATTTCTCTTTCATTCCTTTGTATTCACTGTATTTTATGGAATTAAATTAACATAATGAAATAAGTAGTAAGATATGTTGTGATGAATTGATCTAGGGGAATATCTGCGGCATTGTACAGATCAATTTTACATGTGATGAATCCAAGTAATAGGATTTTCTTATATTCTTTCTCTCTTGTTTCCATTGATTACGATCCATCCATCCAAATTCGATTCTTTTTTTCATTAATTATTTATAGTTGGTTGCTCCATAATTTTGATTTGATGTATTGTGATTACAACTTCTCCAATTTGTTGTACTTTTTGGCATCTAATAATACCTTGTTGAATATTGGTTTGTGATGCACCACTCCATGAATATTGTTGATTATTACATCTTCTTCCTTGGTAGTGTCAATGCAGATCCTCTTATATTTCTAGGAATCTTTCTTGGGAATGAGGGTGCTAATATGTTTTAACCTTTAATGAATTATCTTCATTCTACACATCCTATCATCAATCTTGTTTACAAAGATGACGACATCCTCTAGTCTTTGAAATAATACCATCATATTGGACATTTACATCTTCAAGTTGGAGCTCAACTTCTTCAATTATTTTTTGGTATCCTTCTTGAATCTTGTCTTCCTTCTCATTTTGAATCTATAATATGATTTTGTCCATCAAATTTTTATGTCCTATTCTATATTTCATTTCTAATTTTACATCCTCATTATTTAAGGTTTATTCAACCTTCTTACGTAATTCATGTTCAAATGTTTTGGTAGTCTCTTCATCCAAGATCCTTGTCTTTTTCTAAATTTTGACCATGCATCTTTTATTCTTTCAATATATTGACCTCATATAGTAGTATTTTATTATGGTTGGACCATTTCAATATTACTTTATCCTTATTTTTCAAATATTCCCTTGACTCATCATTTTCCCACTTTCCTTTGCTATCATTTTCTTCCTTCAATATTCAAACCTCCTTAATAAGTGATTTATTAAAGGCTTGTATCTTGGACAACTCCTCACAATTGTTCTTTAGCTTTTATTTTGTTTTTTTTTCATTTTAGCTTTATTTTTATTCATCTCCTCCTTTTTTTAGTCCCTGGTCCATTTTCTTGGAACAATCCTTCAAATGCTTTCCATGTGGCATTTAATCTAGTGTCTCTATCAATACTCACCTACCAATCAAAATATTCACCTATAAAATGAAGAATTTCCTTGTAAGGACTTTTTTTCCCTTCACCATCTGCAACCATTCCATAGGATCAATCTCATCTCTATCTTCATCTTCACTCAACATAGTATTATTGTCATTTTTCACTAAGGTCTAAAAAATGGATATTATTGACAAATAACATAAAAAAATGGATAGTATAATTTCCTCGACATGTTATTCTTTATTCCCCTTTCCAATGAGTTTTGGATCACCTAAATCAGACCGTCCAAAGAAAAGTTATGATAATTTTAAAATAATATATGTTTTAAAACCTTGATTTGGATATTATCTTGCTAATCAACCTTTCCCCTGAGGTAAATTTGAACTTTTGACCCATCCGGGTTTGAAATTTCATCCTATAGTATCTTGATATGTATTCTTTGTAGTATCATGGTATGTCTTCTCTATAGTTCCACAAGTTTGACTGATTTCAAATGACCTTAGAGAATGTTATGGTATTTTTCCCATGATTCTTTGTTTTTGTCCCTTTCAAGAGAGTGAAATAGTACACCCTACCACAAATTATATTTTTGTTTTTATTTTGAAATTTTTAGTTGAACTACTATGGTCCATCCTGTTTCATATTCAATTTGTGGCACTCAATTTGGATATAGGAAGCCTCAGATATGATAGTTTTACCCAGAACACATGTTTGAGACTAGTTCTTGGACAAGTAAAAAACCCCTAAATTCCACAAGATACAACTCCAAACTTATGGTGAACTAGAATCCAAATATTTTACCACAAGTACTTTTTTATGTTTCCTCAAGTCCCTAAAACCTCTGTTGTCTGAAACTTTCTATAAAAAAAGAAAAGAAAAAATAAAATGTTACAATGAAAATGTTGAGATGACTCATTTTAAAAGAGCCCACCCTAGGACATTATGATATGATACCAAATGTTATGAACCCAATGCTAATTAGAATAATATAATAAATCAAAGTACACACCATATACAACAAATTAAATGTAGAGAACAACTCGAATAAATAAAAGATATGACAACAATAACTCTTTAAATAATAGGATAACCTCCTCCAAATACCCCAAGAAATTCATACATCTAACTAACAAGTTTTTTTCCATGAAAAAAAACGTATTTCTATTCATTACGGATCAAAAAATAAATCTTTAGTGCCTTTCGATAGTGGTTTCTTTGAAAAAATACACAGTATGCCTTCAAAATGTAACCAGAAAACAAATAGAGAGAAGTCTTGACAGAGAGATCAAAGCATCATTTACATCATAGATTTGAAAATATTATTCTTGAAAAAAAAAACTTTATAGGGAGTAATATAATGGGAGGTGCAAGGTGTCCCCTTGGAACTTTTCCAGACACAGAGAACCAACGTGAAACCATAACCCTTGCTTTGACAGAGCATCAGACGCAGAGTCAGATTCCCAAAAGATGTGTTTGAATGTGATCCAAGGGAAAGACCCACATATTTGTTTTAGTTGTTCCAGACATGTTCTTTTACTTCAAATGATCCAATCATACTATTTATCACTAGCTTTGAATCACCAAATACCTTTAAACTCCATACCTTAACGCCTACTTAAGAAGGAAGAAAATTCCATTAAACTTGTCCCAGTTATTAGTTATGGGACGGCCTAAACATCCCTTTCCTTGAAAATAATGATTTGAAGACAAATATAGTCTAAAGTTGAATTTGGTCCTATTCTCTTGGATCACCCCATTAAAAAACAATCAGTGGAATGCTTGAATCAACTTGCAACGGTTCGAAAGATATAATTGGCCGAGAGGTAGATGATAATTTCAAGTACTGAAATACTGCAACAGAATAAGAAACAACCTGGAAAGGAGGATTTTCCTTGTCCCGAAAGATGCTACATGTTTCCTTGATATCCATATACCCCAACACATTATCAAAGGAATGGCACTAAAAATTTCAGAGCTTGTTCTTCGAAAAACCTTCTAAAGCAAGCTTCCACCAAATTCCTTGACCACATCTCAGGGAAATTTAAAGATATTTCCATCTACTACCATACCCCTTTTGAGGATTTTCACTCTAAAAACAAGTGATACACTGATACTTAGCCTAATTTTCACAATGAATAAATACCAGGCCCCTGAAAGTTGAACCTCTACAAGCAATCCCAAGTTAGGACTCTGTTTTCTAGAATTAACCAAAAATGCAATACATTCTTCAAGGGGATTTGATATTCTAGATTTCATGCCACCACCATTTAGGTTCTCTCACAATCCGTACAAGGACAGATCAATATCATGTGTTGGATGAGTATATTCCCCCTTCTAAATTAAATTCCATCTGAGCACATCAACATCACCAGTTAAACAGATATGCACATGGGATAAATTTCCACAAAAATTATCCCAACATTCCTTCCATCGCCCACAGATCATTAGATCCTCCCTTGTCAACCATCCTTGTTGTTGTATAGAATAAGCCTAAGGTTTAGCAACCCTACACAAAGTAGCTTTCCCCAACCACTGCAATTTTGTGACTAACTCCCTAGGAATACAATAACCTCCCTAACTTCATGATACTGAGAGTCCATGTCTATAAAAAATTATTTACCATTACCGACCTTCCAAGCTAAATGGGGGGACAACATTGAGAATAATGTGTGAGATATTTCCAATGGTTTGAGACGTGATTCCTCTTCTTCTCCATATACCTTACCCATTCAATAATAGAAGCTGGATCTATGTACTTGGACACCAAAATATCCTTCTAGAATCTCTCCTTGGTGAGGAAGTTCCAAAGGGACTTTGCCGCAAGGACTTTGTTGAAGTGGAAAATGTTTTTCATACCCCATCCCCCCAAACTTTTGGGGGATGCTAAGAATTTCCATCCTGCTAAGTGGAATCCCAAATAATCCTTGTTATTCCTCCACAGAAATTTGAAACCAAGTTTCTTGATAGAGGTCAGATTCGAGATGGGGATTTAAGATAAAAACCAGATATGGAACTCCATCTTCCATCGACCTACACTTGTACATGAAGAACATTCTCTAGAAACCTCTATCCTCCAACTAACTAGCCAAAGAATACATAGAGGATTTAGGCTCTTTAATCTACATACCTAAAGCTGAACAAAAAATATCCAAATTCTCTGCCAAACATTAACATTCCACAAAGGATTGAACACAGAAAAGGAAAATATCATCCACAGACATAAGATGGGTGAGATTCACTCTTCCATTGAAAGAAACTCTTTATGATCTTCTCTTGTATCTTTCAAACATTGGAAGACGACTAAAACCTCCAATAACCAAAAGAAACAAATAAGGGGAGAGAGGGAAACATTTCCTTAGGCCTCTCATGTATTTGAAGAACTCTGAGATGGAGCCATTGATCAACACTACAAATATGGGGGAAGTCACACATCCCATTATCCATTTTTTCAACTCAAGATTAAAACCCACCTGAAGAAGTAACATACTGATAAATACCTAGGAATCTTTTTTATATGCTTTTGAAAGGTCTAGTTTTAGTGTTACCACCATCATGTTATGGATCTTGATGGAGTGAATCCCTTCTTGAGTTGAGCCCACCGCTTCATGAATTAATCTCCCATTTAAGAAACTGAATTTCCCTATGGAAACATAAGTTAATAGATAGAGTTTAATACGAAGAGAATTAATCTTTGAAATAATCTTGTACACACTATTTCATAGTGAAATAGGCCTGGAGTCAGCAAATGAAGTTGGTCGGTCCGTATTTGGGATAAGGGAAAGAAAGGTGGAATTCAAAGAGATAAGAATGAATCCTAATAACCGAACTTATTCTACCACTTTCAAAAGGTCCTCTCCCACTAGGTCAAATAAGTCCAAAAAGAATTCGGGGGGCCATCCATCTGGCCTTAGACTCTTATCTCTTGTAAATGATTTCAATGCTACTAACGATTATGTTGATGTTTGATCAAAATCAAAGAAGCTTGAACCTTAAAACTTTTTATTAATAAATTTCAGCACATATGTATCTCATAAATCAACCACATATGAATATATTAGGAACATATGAGTCTCATAAATATATCGGCCACATAAACAGCTCCATAAATCATCCATATAAATCAATCAACCATGAGAGACAAGATATATTGTGGGAAACCCTGCAAACACAGAGGATGAAAAACCCATCAATTATTTGAGTGTGATTGATAGATTTGCAGAGAACGGTTTACTACACATAAGAATATTGTATGATAAGAGATATCACCACAACAGTAGAGAAGAGAGATCCAATGTAACCTTGCAAAAACAATTGTATGCAACTGTATTGAACTTGCCATATGCCTAGCATATTAATAGCAAGCCAAAAGAACCTAGCATGCAGAAGGTAGCACATAGGAGGCTCAGTAAACACACTGAGAGCACCACATAGTGTGTTCACAAGGAGGAGCTAACTAGAACTCCATCCATGTAAACATTAGTTCCCTTCCTTTCCTTGATTAGATTTAACTAAATGTTCATTATCTTAAAATGAAAGTGAAGTTACTTGAACTGAATGTTAACTTACTTGAAGTTAATTTTAACTAACTTGAAATGAATGTTAACTTTACTTGAATTGAATGTCAATTGACTTAAACTAAATGTTAACTTTACTTGAACTGAATGTGAACTGAACTGAATCTTTAACTGGCTGTTGATCACATAGTTAACAAGCTAACTTAAGTGTCATCGATGCTCCACTCTTAGTGCCATCCATGCACAATTTATATTATTAACTTTTGCATGGGTCTCTTTAGTTAACTGATGAATGTTGATTGATGAACATTAATATCTTCTTTACTTAAATGATTACATTCATTAATAGTTCAAGTGATGCTTTGACTAAGGCATTGGTTGAGGTATTCATATTTTACTGAAGCTTTATAACTTGAGTTCACTCAGATATTTGCATGGGAAATTTGAATTCTCTTTTATCTATGCTTTATCTCATTATCATTTAATAATTAATGCATGGCCCATATGTGTATCATTTATCCATCTTATCACATCATACTCAGAAGAATTATTCCATACATACTGATGAGCATATATATTGCCGCGGTCCATATAGTCATATGCTAAAGCAATTCACTCTAAGGGTACCTAATTACTAAAGGAGACTTATAGCACTCAGTGACCATGACTAGCAATATATCACATAGTATAACCACATGACTTGATACAACACATGTCCATCTCTGTAATTGGAGATCCATTCTCATAGGGTGCCATCTATGTGAATCATTGACTTGATACAACACAAGTCTACAGCCTTGATATAACACAAGATTCCAATATTGATACAACACAAGACCAATCATGATACAACACAAGATTCTAATATTGATACAACAAAATATCACAATACATGCATCCCACCTCAATACACGCGGACATAGATAGGACTTGATACAACACAATGTCCTGACTTGATACCACACAAGTCCCTAACTTGATACAACACAAGTCTTGTAGAATGACTCCTAATGTTGTACAAACAACTCTCCCTCTCAGTGAGGGAGACGTTCTCTGCTTTACCAGGAATTTCCTACCATACCAAGCTTATCTCGAAAGTATCTCAACTTCATTACTAATAGCGGCTTGTTCACAAATTTACAATCTTCTCATCAGTAGCTATGTACTAAAATTTTATTTTTACATGACCATGACTTCGATGAAGTAAAACTTGATTTCAATGTGTTATATCATAACACATAGGTTTTTTTAGGAATCTTGACTATTAAAACCTAATAAATGTAGGCTTCTAGTCTTTCACCCTAGTAGGTAGCATCCCAAGCTACACTACTCCTCATTAGGTAGTACTATCCACAAAATACATTTAGCTTATGTAGTACTAACTGAAATACACATATCTAATCCCAAGCTATATAATAGGTCTACTAGGTATCAAAATATAACAAAGAACCTATTATAATGTACCTCAAAGGTATTCAAACATATGGTTATCCGTAAGCATAAAATTACAACAGGTTTGCTAGGTAATTGCAACACATTTGAATGTGTAAAATTATGCAGAAAGAAAATCTTATATTTTCTTTCAATTTTCAACATCTACTGACTCCAAGAATCTTCTACCATATGAAGAAGTTCTTAGTGATCTTGCCATTCTTTGTCATGTTCTTCAAGGACTGATCACTTTCATAGTGATTTCATATCATAGTACCCCACATAGCCAACTATATGGCTATCTAACCTCTTAAAGAGTTTTTAACTGTTCTTTGGTAGCTCAGACTATAACTCTTCTAGAGTATCCAACAGTCTCCAAGACTTTGACCATGTCTCTGCTCATGTGGATTCTCTCCACAAGATATCACAGCCTCTATCTGCTTGAGTCATGTATCATGACTAACTAGTTTGGGACTTTATCTACAATTGTTGCATGTGAAGATACATCAATACTCCCTCTTCAACTAGAAGAGTCTTTTATACTATAACAAGCTTGTTCCGGACAAAGGTTAGGTAAATATGTTAGCAATACTGCTCATCTGTGGATATGTATAGGAGTTATAGAACTCCTTTCTGTACCATGTATAGGAACCTTGCAAAGATTTATTTCCTTATAGTATGCTCTATCTAGAGCAATGCGTTTGATGTGATCTTTCTCGACCATTGTACTAGTCAAAATCCATATATTCATGAAACTTACTTTCACTGACTGTGACATGTCTGAATCCACATACTCTTGTACCAAGTAGGTAACACAACACATGCTTTGTTGTACATGTCTGTGTACTGAATGTAAAGCAAATAATTGATCCTGGAACCTGTATAGATATATCTAACATCTATGAAATCCCAAAAATATGAACAAGAATCAGATTTATATTTATGTGTGTAGTCATGGATTTACAATCCATTGTTCTTGAATCCTTTCAAGAACTATACTAAACATTTTCTCAATTGAAAAAACTCTTATCTAATAATTGTTACCCCTATAAACTTAAGAATCATCCAATATTCTTACATATATATTCCTTCTGAATACTAGTACCATACATGGTTTCTGCATAACAAGAGGTTGATTTAACAATTTCCACTGGTTTTTCTAGGAGCAACAAATCTAGCTTCTCCCTCTCAACATCTAGGATGTGAGAATCATAAATTTGATCCATCCATCACGGAGACTCATACTCCTCTATATATAACACATATATGAATATAATTAAGATAAATGCATTACCTTAGGAGTCTTTACATTTCTCCTAATAGAATTAGGGAATCTATTCTTTCTTCTTCCCAAGAAGCATAAGAACCTCTTGATATGCTCTCTTTCATGATCAACCATCAGAATAACTCTGCTCCATTCTCTTCTTGTAGGTCAGGGAATATGTATTTCCCTACAAGAAAAAATATTCAAATGATTAGTAACATTACATAGAAATATAATCACATGAAAAATTTCTACATACTAGCAATGGTTGACACAACTATGTACATAGAATAAATCAATATTTTGACATAACCCCATTCATATCTTATGTGATGTTTTGCAACCCTATATCAGTTCAAAAATTCATATTTTATGAAGGAATATGCAGCCCCATATTCATATTTCATGAAGCAAGCATGAAGCCCTCTATCTGATATATTATGACCAATTATGTAGTCCTATATTCACAATTCATGGAGAAAGCATGCAACCATCTATCTCATGTCTTATGAAGGAATTTTTCAGTTGTATATCAGTCCTATATAAGTATATATCATTCCTACATAAGTCTTATATCATTCCTATATTGTTTCACATAATATGGACTCATGAGATTGACAATATGTTTATAAAATACAAACAATAATGTATATGCTCAACACAATTCCAAAGTCCAGCAATATAGATCTCTATATGATAGTCATGAAAAAAATTCAAAAACCATTAGATATGATTTATAATAGCATATAACAATCAAAATATAAAGTACTTATCTTTTATTGATTTGTGTGGGCTCCCTCTTGATCTTTGCACCTTTGTGGATAAAACTAGAGTCCTTCTTTATTCACTTGAATGGAAGAGATTCTTTGTAATGAAAGGCTTTCTCACTTTCTTCATTCTTGTAGTGAGGACAATATTCTCTTATTTAGTGCACATAACCTTTCCTTGGATGTGCCCCTCTTCTTGACTCAAGGCCTTCTTCTTGAAAAGATTGGTTAGTGTATCAAAACAATCCCTTACGGTCTTCAACGGAATGATCATGGACATGAGATTATCCTTAACCGAATCAAAGATAATATGCTTGGCCTTTGCTTGATTTTTCTTGAAGTTTATTTTCCCTTCACCACAGTGGTCACGAATGAATCAAGATCACGCTCTTCAAGAATATTCAACACCCTCTATTTCCATGTGTTGAAGTTTGATGTGCCTTCAAGTTGATCTTCTGGTTGGACGAAGATTGTTGTTATGGATGCAATATTTTGCTCAACTCTTCAAGATATACATAGGATTATCTTGTTGCACAAAACTAAGCTCTTTCTTTCCCTTTTCTTTGATACCATGTTGATGTTTGAGAAAAATTGGAGAAGCCTGAACTTAAAAAAAAAATTATCAATCAATTTAAGCACATATGTATCTCATAAATCAGCCACATATGAATCTCATTAATATATAAGCCACAGAAATAAGCTCCATAAATCATCTGTATAAATCCATCAACCATGAGAGACAAGATATACCTTGGGAAAACCCTCAAAACACGAAGGATGAAAAACCAAGAAATTCTTTGAGTATGATACATAGATTTGCAGAGAATCATTTACAACACATAAGCAGATTTCCCGATAAGAGACATCACCACAAGAGTAGAAAAGAGAGATCCTATGTAACCCCATAAAAAAAATTGTATGCAATTGTATTGTACTTTCCATATGCCTAGCATATTAATAACAAGCCCAAAACTCTAGAATGCAAAAGCTAGCGCATAGGAGGCTCAATAAACACATTGATATCACCACATAGTGCATTCACAATGTGGAGCTAACTAGAAATCCCTCCATGCAAACGTCGGTGCCCTTTGTTTTCTCATTTAACTTTAACTGAATGTTCATTGTCTTGGAATAAAAGTGAACTGAATGTTAATTGACTTGAACTGAATGTGAATTGACTTGAAGTGAATGTTAACTTTACTTGAACTGAATGTGAACTGAACTCAATCTTTAACTGACTATTTATCACTTAGTTTACATACTAACTTAAATGTCATCAATGCTTCACTCTTAGTGCCATCGATGCACAATTTCTATTATTAATTTTTGCATGGATCTCTTTAGCTAACTTATGCATGCTAATTCATGAACATGAAGCTCTTCTTTACTCAACTGATTACATTCATTAATAGTTCAACTGATGCTTTAACTAAGGCATTGATTGAGGTATTCATATTTTACTGAAGCTTTATAACTTGAGTTCACTCATATATTTGCATGGCCAATTCGAATTCTCTTTCTCTAAGCTTTATTTCATTATCATTAAATAACTGATGCATGATCCATATGTGTATTATTCATCCATATTATCATATCATACTCGGAAGAATTATTCCATACATACTAATGATCATAGATATTACCCCAGGTGATATAGTCATATGCTAAAGTAATTCACTCTAGAGGTAGCTAACCCCTAAAGGAGACTTATAGCACTCAGTGACCATGACTGGCAATATATCACATAGTATAACCACATGACTTGATACAACAAATGTCCATCTCCATAATTGGGGATCCATTTTCATAGGGTACTGTATATGGGAATCATTGACTTGATACAACACAAGTCTAGACTTGATACAACACAAGTCCACAGTCTTGATGCAACGAAAAACCAATCTTAATACTTCACAAGACTCTAATATTGATACAACACAATATTCCAATATTGATACGACACAATGTCCTGACTTAATACCACACAAGTCCCTAACTTGATACAACACAAGCCTTAGAGAACGACTCTTGATGTTGTACAAACAAAAAATTCATCCTTTGATAATTTCTGGAACAATACTGAGTTATCTTCTAGCTCAAACATAAGAGGGAATTTTTCCATCACCTACAACATACCCCCATATATTTATGGCTTGTGTATGAGTAAAGTCTCTTGATGTACTCTACAAATAACCTCACTAAGTCTCGAAATCCTCTCATAGGAAGTCCATCCAAACCATGCAGTTCCTGAATTGTGTTAAAGTTTTTCCTATGGACAATGCAGTTCTGAAAAAAAAATGATTTTGATCTCCAGCATCAAGCGAGATAGATCTACTTTTCAATCTCCATTCCAATTCCACCTCCTCCAGAATTATTTGCTTCTCGTTTTCAAACAAAACCACCTCCTGTCTAAAAGAATTAAAAGGGAATGTTAAAGGGGAAGTACAATATACATATTCCATATGTTTCTTGATCCCTAAGAACCTCACTTCCCTAGCCTTTCTGTTTTCCCTATTCCACCTAACCACTTCCCTTTTTAAAAGACGAATATTTTATGCCATTTGGATGCATGCACTAGCACCGTCTCCTTCTATAACATGTCTCTAATTCAAAATTACTAAGGATTTGAACTATGAGTCCACATCCCACCCTGAATTAAATTTAAAAGGAGAACCTAGTTTATCCTCTATTTTTCCAATCTCAATGGAAATAACTAAATGGTCTAAGAATAATCAAGGGCCCACCCATGACTGAAATAATATAACCTTGATGCTAATTATTCATTCATGAAAACACGATCAATACATTTTGAAATACCTTGTCTACCGGTGTGTTTGTTGCTCCGGGTGAGATTGATTATAGTCGCCTTGATGTCCCACCATACCTTCTCTTTGAATAGGTCCTTGAGGGGAAGTGAAAGAGGATCCCCCCTTGTTATCTCCTCTGTAGAAATTGAACCCAAGAGATAGAACAAGTACACTCACAAAATTGATAATCAAGCATGCAAAATTAACACCAAAGGAGAGTGAAATTGGAGCATAACACTAATTTGTATTGAGTAAGTGTACAATAGCCAACCTTGTGAAGTAATAGGATTCTATATTATATAATTACATGAGAGATTTGAATGCATAAATATGCCATTCAAAATAGTAAAAAGGCAGGCTTACCAAAACTAGTCAAATCCCCTATAGGTGCATAAAGTAGTTTCCAAATCTAGGTAGATGCTCACGAATTTGCTAAGTCAAGTGGGAAAGATAAAGAGGGATGGAAAGACAACTCATAAATTCTTTTATTTGGAGAAAAGGAGGGAGGATAATGTGGGGAAAAAACAAGGCAGTTACAACTAGTCTAGCTTTTCCTTTGCCTTAAATCATAAATAAAACAAGGCATCTTTACAGAAAAAGCAGATATGCACTTTTGAGAATCTGGAATAAAGTAGACATGCTAAAATGGGTTTCCAAGATGTTTCCCAAGTGCTCCATGACTTAGTTTTAGCATGTGTTGAATTCTAGGACATGTAGAAGGCAACTGGCATAGAGCGGAATCTAGGAAACTAGGTAATAAGACACAAATTATTAAATTAATGTCTAATGTAGGTAACTATGGGTTGATTATTCTAACACCCCCCCTTAATCCTGAATTTATGAGTAAATATCAGAAAACTATAGGGCCTAGCAATAAGGCTTAGTCACCCTTTACATGTTGCTTGTCCATACAACCAAGGAAAGAGGCAAAAACCCAGTGGGAAAATCCTCCCTTAAACATGGACAAGAAAAAAAAAATTTGGAAATATTGTCATCAATCATGCTTCATAGCATGATCAGCAATACCTAGAAGTGATTTGAGATTGCCGAATGTTTTCTCAAAAAAAACTTTGGTGAAGATGTCTGCTACTTGCTCTGAAGATGCACAATAGAGTAGATCAATGGTACCATCATGCACAAGCTGTCTAATGTAGTGCATATGGATTTCAATGTGCTTGGTTCACTGTCTCTGAATTGGATCATTACAGATTCGAATGGTGCTTTGATTATCACAGTAGATAATAGTTGAAAAATCTGATTCAAAGCCACATTCTCCAAGTATCCCCTGCAACCACAAACATTGAGTTGTTGTATTTACAACTCCTCTATACTCTGCTTCTATAGATGAGAGTGCTATGGCACTCTACTTCTTGCTTGACCAATTGATTGGCCTTTCTGCAAGCATGAAAACATATCCTAATGTAGACTTTTGATATGTGTTGGCACCTGCCCAATAACTATCAGTAAACCCAATCAAATCAAGATCATATTTTGCTTTGTAGAAGATCCCACGAGTTATTGTTCCTTGAACAAAGTTTAGGATCCTTTTGGATGCCCTCCAGTAGATCTCATGAGGCTGATCCATGTATCTCGAAGCCACACTAACTGCATAAGATAATTTAGGTCGAGTGTGTGTAAGATAAAGCAAACACCCAATCAACTGCCTATACAATGTATTATTTACCATAGGAGAAGAACCTGCTTCTTCAATCTTAACTCTTGAAAGGAAGGGAGTCTGCTTGGCTTGAAACCTTTCATGTTCAACTTTTTTAGAAAATATAAAGCATACTTGGACTGATGTACTTTGATTCCATTTTGGGATTGAGCAATTTCGAGACCCAAGAATTGGCTCAACAATCCCAAATCTGTCATAGAAAATGCATGGTTCATTGCATCCTTCAAGGAGGCAATCTCTTTCTTTGAACTTCCTGTAATTAGTAGGTCATCCACATACAAGAAAATAATCATCAAAGAACCATGAATCAGCTTCAAATAGACATTAGGATCAGACTTGTATCGAACAAAAATTAATGACAGCAGAAAGCCATCAATATTGGCATACCAAGCCCTGGGGGCTTGCTTGAGCCCATACAATGATTTATTTAACCTGCACACTAAATATGGATTAGAAACAAACCCTTCAATTTGATGCATGTAAATATCCTCAGTGAGATCTCCATTTAGGAAAGCACACTTCACTGCCATGTGATGCACCTCCCACTGCTTCGAAGCTGCAATGGCTAGAGCTAGCCTTATGGAGTTCATCTTTTCCACTGGTGCAAAGGTTTCATTGTATTCAATACCATGTACTTGTGAGTGTCCCTTGGCTACCAATATTGCCTTATATTTCAAAGTTGAACCTTCAAGAGCAAACTTAGTCTTGAAAACCCACTTACATTGAACTAGCTTCCTTCCTGAGGGAAGATCAACCAGTTCCCAAGTATTGTTCTTCTGGAGTGAGATGAATTCTTCTTTCATGGTTGTTTGCCATATTGGATCATCTGTTGCATCTTCATATGTCTGTGGATCTAATTCAATTATCAGATAGCACTTCTCAGAAAATAGAGGATCTTTCACACAAAGGGCACTCTCAAATTGAGATCTAGTCCTCCTAGTGTCATTGGTATTTCTAGCTAGTTCCCCAGCTGCATGAATGGTATTTTCTACCCATTTTGGTCTTGTAGGACTATTAGGATCTGCAATCAAATCATCATTATCATATATATCAAAATCAACTAACTCATTAGTCTCTTCACTTGCAATCAATGGTTATGTTGGTGAAGAGGACTCCCCAACTTCAACTGCTGCTAAAGGCTCTTCTTGGAACTGAACACTTCTTTCAATGAAATATTTGTTAGTGCTCAAGTTGATAAGCTTGTATCCTTTTGAATCTTTAGAATACCCAAAAAATAGGAACTCTTGGCTTTGGGGTTTCAAAGCCTTCCTCTTTTCAGTTGGAATTCTAACCCAAGCCTTTGAGCCAAAAATCCTGAAATGGGTCACATTTGGCTTGTGCCCACTCCAAGCTTCCAAAGGAGTCATGCCATCAAGATGCTTATGAGGCACCCTATTCTGTATGTAGGATGCACAGTTTATAGCCTCAGCCCAAAAATTTGGTGGCAAAGTCTTAGCCTCCATCATGCAGGTTGCCGTATCCTTTAGTGACCCGTTCTTTCTCTCAGGAACACCATTTTGTTGTGGTGTGTAAGGGATCGAATGCTGCATCTGAATACCTGCATATTTACAATATTGAATGAACTCAGACTTGACATACTCACCACCATTGTCATATCAGAGGATCTTGAGTTTCCTCCTAGACTGGTTTTCAACCAAGGCTTTAAAGACTTTGAAGACGTCAAAAACTTCAGACTTATGCTTTAGGAAGTGAACCCAACAATACCTGGAAAAGTCATCTACGAAAGTGAGTGCATATTTGGCTTGGCTCATAGACATATGAGGAAATGGACCAAAAATGTCACTATGGATCACCTCAAGAGGTGGAGAGGTTCTCTTATGACCAGCTCTCTCATACTTGTGCTCTGGGTGTTTCCCTAGGATACAACCTTGACAGACACCCTTAGAAAACTTGATCTTTGGTAACCCTATGACCGTATATTTTTCACTTAAATCAGAAAGATACTTGTAGTTAATATGGCCAAATATTTCATGCCAAAGCTTGCTTGCCTCATTAGCATGAATCAGAAGAGCCGAGGGGTTTGAGTACGGTAGAAAATGAAAAAAACTTGTATACCTTCGAAGTGTGATCAACAACACATTTTTCTATGACTTTACCATTCGAAATCTGAGTGATTTCAACATAATCAAGGGAGAATATGGCCTTCTTTGGAGACCCGGTATGAGTCATCTGATACACTGATAAGAGATTAGAGGAAAGACCTGGAACATACAACACATTATTGAAGTTACCATGGTCAAGATCAATCCTACCCTTCCCCAAACTGTCAGTGAGAGAGACATCTCCCAGAACTATTGGTGGACCTTTCAACATGTCAAGAGAGGAGAATGTCTCTTTTGTTGAAACCATATGTCTAGAAGCTCCAGAGTCTATGATGAAGCTAGGTGAGCTTGATGTGCCAGCAACCAAGGCATGTACTCTCTCTCTCCATCCTTTGAATTTGATCCCCCTTCCCTCTTCTTTGAGCAATCAGGAAGGGAGATGCTATTCTTCTCCAGGAGTTTGGTCAACATGTCAACTTGCTTCTTCATACAAGAGCTCTCAGGATGATAGCCCTTAATGCAGTATGCACACTTTATCATTTCTCCTTTGTTCTTCTTCTTTTGGGAGGTCTTCTTGGAACCTTGGGACTCCTCTTGAGACTTAGACTTGTCTCTCTTTTTCTCAGGTGGATTTTTAGATTTTTTCTTGATTTTTGAATCCATCCTTGAATCCCCTGCAACCAAAGCTTGGTCTTTGGAAGTTTTGATGGTGCCCATCATCACCAACTTATCTTGCTCCTGTGTGAGGGATTCCATGAATTCTACAAGCTTAGGCATCTTCCAGGATCGAGCTTTCAACTTGGTGGCATGGAAGGTTGAAACAAATACTGAATAGTCAGGACCAAGATTAGAGAGTATGGCCAAAAATAGTTGCTCTTCCTTCTTTTCGATCCCACACCATTTCAATTGCAAAACGAGGGCCTTAAACTTGGAAAAGTAGAGTTGCAATGATTTGAACCTACTGGGACTCAAGGAGATCATCTCATTCTTGATTTGATGTCCTCTCGTCTCATTTGTCTTTCCAAAAATATCTACAAGATTCTCCCACACTTCATTAAGTGATGTCAATCCATCAAGATGGAAGACGAGGTCCCTTGAAATGCTCAGATACAAAATACCATAGGCCTCATCCCTCCTGTTGTGCCATTTAATATTCTATGCAGCTACATTGGGCTCTGCCTCAGTTTCCATAGTCACCCTGTACATAGCTTTCACTCTCAAAAATATCTCCATCTCATTTTTCCACTCAAAGAAATTGAATGGAGTCAAGATGATCTTCTGAGATTGGTCCATAGCTCAGAAACGATGCCCTTCAGTCAGCAGAATGTGCTCCTAGTCAAGATGTCAAACCTGTAATAGAAATATGGAAGGATAGAAATCAATATCAAAGGCTCTGATACGATGTGGAAATTGAACCCAAGAGATAGAAAAATTACACTCACAAAATTTCTAATCAAACATGCAAAATTAACACCAAAGGAGACTGAAATGGGAGCATAACACTAATCTGTATTGAGTAAGTGTATGATATCCAACCTTGTGAAGTAATAGGCTGCTTTATAATATAATTATATGAGATATTCAAATGCATAAATATGCCATTTGAAATAGTCAAAAAGTAGACTTACCAAAACTAGTCAAATCCCCCATAGGTGCATAAAGCAGTTTCCAAATCTAGGTAGATGCTCACGAATTTTCTAAGTCAATTAGGAAAGCTAAAGAGGGATGGAAAGACAACTCATACATGCTTTTATTTGGAGAAAATAAGGGAGGTTGATGTGGGCGAAAAAAAGGTAGTTACAACTAGTCTAGCTTTTCCTTTTCCTTAAATAAGAAATAAAATAAGGCAGCTTTACAGAAAAAGCAGATATGCGCTTTGGAGAATCTGGAATAAATTAGACATGCTAAAATGGGTTTCCAGGATGTTTCCCAAGCGCTCCATGACTCAATTTTAGCATTTGTTGACTTATAGGACATGTAGAAGGCAACTAGCATAGAGTGGAATCAGGAAACTAGGTAATACGACAAAAATGATTAAATTAATGTCTAATGTAGGTAGCTATGGGTTGATTATTTTAACATCCTCCCATGAATATTCCACCAACAAATTCAAATTCAAGGCCCCTCCTGTAATGAGGGCACTTGCAAGAAAACACCTCAATGACAAAAGAATAGACCAAAACTCCCATCTATTATCATATGGCCCATAAATATTTAAGATTAGGAGAAGTCTATTCAATTCTTGACTACAAACTTCAATCCCCAAAACCGAATCACAAGAAAAAGAGTTTTCTAGAGTGAAGTTATTTGAGAACCCATACAATAAACCACCCTACCTTTAGTCTAAATCCAACGCCAAAAAAGACATATGAGGGGTAATTTTCTTCAATCTGGAGAAGGAATATCCCTTCCATCATCACTTCATCCTATAACAAAATTTCAGGTTTTTCTACTTCTATGAGATGCATGAGGGAACTAACTTTGGATTTCCCTCCTAAGCCACATACATTGATGGACAACAACTTCATTAGGGAACACCTACAAGGGGATTACTTGCTCTAAGGGCCCTAGAGATGCTCATTTGTCTACCTTTTGAAATTTCCCTCTTTGTCTTTTCTCTTGGGTGAAACATATGGGATTTTCTTCCTGCCTTACGAGGAATGAATATAGGAGGTTCCTCCATTCCCAATCCTCTCAATTGAAGAATACCCTTCAACCTTAACCCTAGGAAATATGGTCCTCTAGAACTTCCCTCTAAGAAAATACTTCCACTTTTGGAAATGCGAGGAGACTTTGACCACAATTTGAGTGAAGAATCATTATCCAACCCAGTTACCAGATCTTCTTTAGAACCTAAATCCAGAGAGATGTCTAGGATGTTAGGGTTTGAAGGTCTTGACTCAGTGACCTCTTTCTCAATTTTTGGCATAATTTCTAGATCTAGAATCGTCAAAACTAGAGGCTCGACTGGCCCTCCCTCCTTTATCTTATCTAATTTTTCAACTTAACTACTAGGAATTTTTATACCTTCCATTATATCCTAGAATATAGGAACCTTCTCATCAGGAACAATCAAGACAGTCGACACAATGTGATCATGAATAATGTCTTCTCACTAAATTCTCGATTTTCCATCTTTTTATCCCCATGCAGAGAACCTAACTCCTCCAAATAAATAGAAGTATTAGCATCCCCCATTGGGGTCTCTTTATGCTTCCATACTTGTTTCCTAAAATATAACATACAATATGCAACCATGTTCATATAAAGGTGACAACAGGCACATCAGAATGGGATGTTTAGATAATCTAACTACTGAGTAAAAATATACTTCTCTTTCACCATGTCAATTGATTCAAACGAACCTTGATGAAAGTCCACCTCCACCATGATCCTAGACATCAAATGTCATTGCAAGTTGAAAATATTTGCGTCCATCGCTACAAATTTTTCGATAACATCGCCTATGGCTTTGAAACCTTTCGGAGACTAGAATTCCAGGGGCAAACAAAAGAGTCTAACCCAAATTGGGAAGGAAGCAAATGTATCCTTCCTAGGATCAAACAATGAATGGAATTGCTTTAAGGTGAGTGGATATTTCCCATTCATCCAAACCTAGTATAAGTATACTCTCTGCTACTTCACGAATTTTAAAATAGAAACCAATCTATCCCCTAGTTATCCACAAAATCTTTGGCTTTTCATCAAGAATAGCTCCCCATGTGTCCTTTATCCATGCCTTCATGGCCTCCTCTATAAACCTCATACCACAAAATTTTCCTGTGAGCATCCAAATAAAATAATGAGGGATTTCCATTACTGTAATATATTTTCTAACCACCAACTCTATGTCTAACCCCCTCAATTAAACAACTATCTTCTTATTTCAATTGTGTGCCAAATATTTTGGAAACTTTGAACTAACCTCCAGATCCTCCAAAGCCAATTTACTACCAATAAATCTGCCACCTCCCCCTGCAGAGCAGGTCAAGGAGGATTATCATAGATATTTTTGGGTGGAGAAATCCAACTACCATCATTACTTATTGAGGGAGCATTATGATCAGCATGCATAGCGGTATGGCTGAAAGGAGGGCTCGTACCTTCCTCCATGGCCACCTTCCTGTCAGATGAAGTTGTCATATGGGAAACCGTTCACCTCGTCTACCGATCATTCTAGGGGGAATGATTGAATGAACCCAACAACCCCTTGTACCCATCCCATAAACCCCATCAAGATATGATGTTGAGATCAACATTGATTCGAGAAATGACCCAAAGCATACGATTAGACTATCAGAGGCTGGCTACTGACCGAAAAATCAACTTTCCAACTAACCCCTGCACCACACAAGTTATGATAGTTGGGATCTCTTGCATCACCATCCTAGAGGTCAAGGTGTGATCTAAATTCCTCACCAGAAAAAAAAAAATACTAGAATCCTACCATGAATCATCCGATTAGTCCACCAGTTGACCACAGATCTCCTCCATACCTACAAAATTATCGATCTTACATGAAAATCCTCAAACCCTAGCCCGGATTTCTCCAAACCCTAGAATCCATCCCTTCTCCACCAAAAAATCATGTTAGAATATTAATCCAACTCATTAGTACCTTAGATACACTACTTAGTCAATTTTATTGCTTTTTAGCATTAATACACTATGTGGTGGACTAGGGGTGCTTAGTTGGACAAATGCCAAGTCAAATTGGGGATTTCACACCCACATGAGCACTACATCTCAGTCAACCAGCCACATTTGCACCATCATCATTTATGGTGCACTCTCATACATTGAATGTGGGTAGCTTGGTTGACTAGGAGCGCTAGAGGTGGATTTTGTCCATTTCTAGCTTGATTTGGTGCATTTAATGCCACCTAGAGACTCTAAACCACCCATATTTCCACATCCACGCATGTCAAGGTGTAATCATTGACCCACATCATCTCATCCATGTCCATTCAGCAATTTGTGGCTGTTTGGGCTGATTTGGGGCATGATTGGCCCACCTAGGGGGGATTGATGCCCATTTGGCAATTTTGACTTGTACACTCACATTGGGCTCCCAAAGCCTCACGAAACTTTCCAAATGTAATATAAACCTAGAAATAACATGTTTTTATGTTAGACAGTTAAAATTATCCTGGTTATGTTCACATTTGTGTGTGTAAATTACTTCTCATTTCATGGTTTTTGCATCAAATTTGATTTGTGAGCTTCACTAATGCTCCTAGATTCTCCCATGGTTCAAATTTATCACATGGTATTAGAGCCTAATGGAGATTATTGAGTTACAGATCAATTCAGAGTGTCTTGAGCTGCATTTGTTAGTGAAATTCCAGATAAAATCGAGTTGTTGTGCATGACTTCGAACAAAAATTCATCACCAATTGCGTAGGTCGAAATGGAGGCTACCCACATCTTGCTAACACCCTTCAAATTATTTTATTGGAAGGCAAAGATGGTGATTCAGTTGAGAGCCAAAGGTATTTATGGAGTTACCATGGGCACTGAGGTGGAGCCAAATTATACTGTCGAGAAACCCAAGTACTTCAACAAATTGGACGAGGCATTTGGATTGTTGTGTCTGAGCATCTCAAGAGAGATCTTGTTCCACATTGGCAGTTTGACAACACCCAATGAGTTCTGGGTAAAACTAGAGGCATTATTTTGGAAAACTGATGAACTATGTGGTCACTAGCTTGAGAATGAGATTATCAGCTTGAGACCAACGCACTATGACACAATCCGGGACTTCTTCACCAAGTTTAAGTCACTTGTGTTACACCTGAAGCAATGTGGCATTGGGAAAGAGGACCAATTGATTTTTTCAATTCTTTCAAAGTTGGGGCCAGAGTTCTCGATTTTTGTGAGCACATTTCACTCTGGCAAGTTAACACTTCGAAACTAGCAAATGCCCAGTCTAGAAATATTCATGGAGTCACTCACTCAGGAGCAAGACAAGCTGGTCCAAATGGGCACCATCAAGACAAAGGATCAAGCATTAGTAGTGGGAGTTTTGAATTCCTCAAAGGGCAACCCTAAGTCCAAAAATTCGAAGCTGCCAGAGAAGAAGAAACCAGAAAAACCCAAATCCAGTGATGGAAGTTTGAATCCTTCTAGGGAGAAGGACAAGAAGGGAAAATAAAAGACCAAGTGCACCTATTTCCATAAGAAATGACATCCAGAGATCTCATGCATGAAAAATACCATTGACACCATGGCGCAACTACTGGAGAAGAACAACATTCCAGTCCCTGACAGAGCAAGGAAGAAGGATGGCACCTCCAGTTCGAATGAAACCAAGGAGAAATGTCATGCCTTGGTAGTAGATACTTCTAACTCTTCATCTATTATCATTGATTCAGGGGCTTCTAGGCATATGGTAGCCAAGGGAGAGCTCTTTTCCTCCATGAGTTCGAATGCTGGCCCAACAGTTCGAATGGGGGATGATTTAGAAATTCAGACCAAGGGGATTAGTAGGATTGACTTAGAGCATGGTTAATTCAATGAAGTATTGTATGTACCAGAACTTGCAGCAAATTTGCTGTTAGTCTATTAGATGACCCATATAGGAGAGGCAAAGAGACTGACCTTCACTCCAGACATGGTAGAGATTGCAGAAATCTCAACAGACCCAGTCATTGCAATTGGGTATGTAGATCACCATGACAGGATGTACAAGTTCTCTAACTTCCTCCCCACTTCCAATGACCAAGCACTTCTCTCACATGCCAATGAGGTTTCGAATCTATGGCATGAGAGGTTTGGTCACATGAACTACAAGTAACTCCAGGAACTACATAGAGATGAGATGGTGGAAGGACTTCCACAAATCAGATCATCAAATGGAGCATGCATTGGGTGCGTAGTTGGTAAGCATCTTGAGCAAAGCTATGATAAGGGTAAGGAAAGGATAGCAACACAACCACTTGGGTTGGTGCATTCAGACTTGATTGGTCCATTGCCCACTCCATCATATGGTGGATCAAGGTATGTACTTTACATTCATAGATGATTAATCTCGATTTTGTTGGGTGTACTTCCTCAAATTGAAGTCTGAGGTGTTTGAACACTTGAAGATTTGGAAGGCCACTGGTAGAAAATTAGAGTGGGCATAAGATTAAGGTACTTGGGACTGATAATGGGAAGGAGTATGTAAAACAGAACCTACAACACCTTTTTGAGTAGTGTGGCATCCAAATGCAACACTCAACTCCCTACACACCACAACAAAATGGTGTGGCCAAGAGGAAGAATAGATCTCTCAAGGAGATGGCCACTTGCATTATAGAAGCGAGAGATCTAAGTCCCAAGCTATGGGATGAGGCCATTAGTTGTGCTGCACATATACAAATTAGAGCCTTCCATAAATCAGTAAAAAAGATACCTTATGAGGCATGGTTTGGCCAAAAGCCAAATGTCTCAAATTTCAGAATTTTCGGGACTAGAGCATGGGATAGAATCCCCTCTAAAAAGAGGAAGGCCTTGCAACCACAAAGAAAGGAGTGCATTATGGTTGGGTATGGTGAAGAAAATAAAGGCTACAATATCTTTGGCACCTCCACTTGCAAGACATTTGTTGAGAGAAGTGTGAAATTTGAAGAAGATCCAATTCTTGATTTCGAGCTTGCACCGGGGGAATGCTCCTCTCCTTAACCATTCGAAGATGTAAGTGATGATACATGCTCTGTTTTTTCTGATATGACTGATATAAATATGGATGAAGATGATATTTCTGTAGATGACTCACTATCAAGGCCCAAGTGGGCTGAAAAAATCATTCAAGTTTCTAGGGAATTGGCAGGCAATCCCCATGAGCCTAGAAAGAGTAGATCACAAACTAGTAGTGTTTCCTTTGCAAGTGATAGTGCTCTTGCTGAGCACTGTTATATGCAGATTGGGTCTTATCCTCACACATATCAGCAAGATTGTAATGACCCAAGATGGAGATCAGCAATGGAAGAAGAATTCCAGTCCCTCCAAGAAAACAAGACATGGGAATTGGTCCCCCTTCCTCCCAAGAGGAAGCTTGTCCAATGCAAATGGGTCTTCTGAACCAAACTTGCAGCTGATGGTTCTGATTGGAAACATAAGGAAATATTAGTTGCTAAGGGCTATTATCAAGTACATGGTATTGATTACACAGAGACCTTTGCACCAGTTGCAAAGATGGACTCCATAAGACTAGTTCTTGCAATGGCAACTAGTAAGGGTTCGCAAGTTCACCACATGGATGTTAAGAGTGCTTTGTTTCATGGAGAGCTAGAGGAAGGGATCTATATGCATCATCCTGAAGGTTTCCAAGAGGATCCTTCATTGGTATGTAGGTTGAAGAAGTATTTGTATGGACTCAAGCAAGCCCCCAAGGCTTGGTATGCAAAAATGGATGCCTTTTTACTCTCTATTGGTTTCACTAGATGCAAATAAGACCCTAATGTGTATTTGCAGCAACATGATGGTATTTTACATGTTATTGTTCTTTATGTTAATGACCTCCTCATTACAGGTAGCTGCACCAATTTAATTGGCTCAATTAATTCATCTTTGCATAGTGAATTTGCCATGATCGACCTAGGATTGCTAAGGCAATTTTGGGCTTGGAAATTGAGCAGACTGTAAGGGGCGTCAAGATGAGTCAACCATAGTATGATTCAGACCTACTAAATAATTTTAACATGGCTGAGTGTAAGGAAGCCAAGTCTCCCTTTATTTCTGGCATCAAAATGCATGAATTTGGCAATTCTCCATTGGTAGATATTACACTCTACAGGAAACTAGTGGGCAACTTGCTCTAACTCAATCACACAAGACCTGATTTTTCTTATGTTGTAAGTGTTGTAGCAAGACATATGCACCAGCCACATGAGCTCCATTGGAGGGCAGAAAAAATAATTCTTTAGTATGTCCTCACTTCAACTAGCTGGATTTTCTGATTAAGATTGGGCTGGAGATCCCACTAACAGGAAGCCAACTTCAGGTTTTGTCTTTATGTTTGCTAAAGGTCCCATTTTCTGGTCAAGTAAGAAACATCACACCATTTCACTTTCATCAGCAGAGGATGAGTACAGGGCAGTAGTCAATGCTGCTACACGGTGTGTTTGGTTGCAGGGAATTCTTCGAAAATTTGGTGTCATAATTGATTCTCCAACCAACATATGGGTGGACATTCAAAGTGCCATCAAAATATCTACTGATCTAGTTCAGAGGCAGAGGTAAAAACATATTGAGATACACATGCATTACATTCGGGGCTTAGTGCATGACAGGGTGATCTCACTACATTATTTCCCATCCACCAAGCAAACTGCTGATATTTTTACCAAGGATTTCATAGAGAAGACCTTCACCTACCTGAGATATTTTCTTGGGGTGAGTGAAGGATAGTAATTTGTTGTTATTTGTTGTAGGTCTAGCCCAATGTCCATTCTTGAGGGAAGGTTTTGTCCCATGAGGTTTTCCTTCTTTTCCTCGATTCATATGGACAAATAAATTGTAATTTCTGAATTATGTATTTGAGGTGACTTGAGCCATTGTTGTCAAGGCCTCCATCATTTTGTAAATTGTACTTAGAATTTGGATTAAGGGAGGGTGTTAGAACAGTAATCCAATTCATCAGTACCTTAGATACACTACTTAGTCAATTTTATTGATTTTTAGCATTAATACACTATGTGGTGGACTAGGGGTGCTTAGTTGGAAAAATGCCAAGTCAAATTTGGGATTTCACACCCACATGAGCACTCCATCTCAGTCAAACAGCCACATGTGCACCCTCATATTTTTTGGTGCGCTCCCATTCATTAAATGTGGGCAGTTGACTAGGAGCGCTAGAGGTGGATTTTGTCCATTTCTGGCTTGATTTGGTGCATTTAATGCCACCTCGAGACTCTAAACCACCCATATTTCAACACCCACACATGTCAAGGTGTAATCATTGACCCACATCATCTCAGCCACATCCAATCAGCAATTCGTGGCTGTTTGGGCTGATCTGGGGCATGATTGGCCCACCTAGGGGGAATTGATGCCCATTTGGCAATTTTGACTTGTACACTCACATTGGGCTCCCAAAGCCTCACGAAACTTTCCAAATGTAATATAAACATGGAAATAACATGTTTTTATGTTAGACAGTTAAAATTATCTTGGTTTTGTTCACATTTGTGTATGTAAATTACTTCTAGTTTCATGGTTTTTGCTAGTTTTTGCACCAAATTTGATTTGTGAGCTTCACTAATGCTCCTAGATTCCCCTGCGGTTCGAATTTGTCACAAAGCAGACCCTTGGACTTATTTCTTCATCTCTCAAAATTTTCAAGATGTGTATTTACTTATCCTTGAGATGAGACAAGTAATGTTTGATTGATAAATTCCCTCAATAATGACTACATTACTTCTATATATACCTATTCACTCATTGCACATGTGGTCCTTTTAGTAGGTCTACCATTGTTACATATACATTTAACCACATATATGCTCCCCTCAAGTCATAACAAAATGCCTCAACTTTGTATGTCACAGAAATGGGTTTGAAGGCCATTCATTCATTATGAGAAAATCCCATGTCAACTTCTTGTTTCTCATGTTATTTGGTTGTATCTTTTACACAGGGTTGTTACATACATATTCTAACTGCATTTTGACCCTCAGTGTGTCCTTATCCATTCATTTTGAACCAGGCAACCTATAGATTTGTCCTAACACTCCTTTACTTAGCTGAGAATTTCTTGATGTTAATTCCATGGGATAACAGGTTGCATGCATTTTATGCTAACAAGGATCTTCAAACAAGTAATACAACTTGACAAGAACCCCTACATTGTTCTCATTTTTTGAGGGGTTAATTTTTGTAGTTGTTATTACCTTTGTTTCAAATGGTGTGTATATTGGTAGCACCATTTTTCATTTTGAGCCATTTTTTATGATTTTGAAAATTCTTGGTCATTAAGGAGCTATAATTTTTACTTGCAAATGTGTTTTTTCAAATTTAAAAAATATATACATTTAATAGCTAGTTATAATGAAAAAACATATACATTTTGAATTTTCTTAACATTTAGAAGCTAGTTAAAATGAAAAATATGTACATTTTGGAAGTTTTTTCTTTAAACACTTCTCTTAAATAAGTCATTTTTAGAGGCAAAATGAGAAAATAAAGACGTTTCAGACCATTTTTAACGTGTTTTCAAAGATTTTATGTATAAAAATGATGTTATTTAACATTATCTTCCATAAAGTGACGATTCACATAAACTCAACAAAAAGTATACCATATATTTGCAAATAACATATTAAAACATAATATTTATTATCAAAATAAAATCTTAAATCAAAACATTACAAAAATATTTTATCAAAATTTTGTCAAATTTTACATTTTCCTCGACGACATAAAACTAATAAAAAATATTATGTTGATCGAAATCTTCATCGAAATCAACATTTCCTCGAGCTTCACTATTTTCGTGGACATCAATATGTTTTTATTCAAATTTAAAAACCATATCAAATTATTTAAACACCATAAAAAGACATTAAGAAAACAAACATACAAATATCTAATATACAATTAAAACCTAATGTCACGAAAAAACAAATATATAACTATACAATTTAAATTTAAAATCTAACACCATAAAAATATAAATTAATCACTACATAAAACAACACATAATATATTTTTTTTAAATATTACTTTAAAAAATTAAATAACATATGATATTTTAAAAAAGAAATAATACTTTTAAATTTGGGAAGTATATGGTTTAATATGGTTTTTTTATGCATTATGAAAGAGAGGGTTAATATGGTTCTTGAAATCGAGTCCTCTTAGGCCCATCGAAGTGTTGGCGCCACCATTTAGATGGAGGCTAGGGTTGGCTCGAGAATCAACCCCCTAAGCCCTCTCCATAATCCATTAAAAAACAAAGGTCAAACCATTTACACTAAATGTTTTATGAGTATTATAATATTTTGTTTATTATTTTATGTAGTTTTGTGTTGTCTGTTTTTAAAATACTATTTTTAAATGTTTTGTTATTTTTATTACCTGTTTTTCAATGTTGTTTTTATTATTTTATTATTATTATTTGTATTTTTCTTTTGTTATGAGTGAAGTATAATGTAATGCTTTTTAAAGAATAATTTAATTTTTAAAATTTAATTGTATTTTGATATATATATTTTATTTAAGTGTTTTTTAAATGTGTTTTATGTGTTTTTATTTAATTCTTTTTGATGGTATTTTGTATATTTGTATATTTGTATTTTAATTTTAGGAGTTTTAGTTTAATAATATTAGTTGTTAGGGGCACAGTTTGGAACAAGGTGTAATTTTAACCTCCTTCAAAAAATGGTGATTCTAGAAGCACTATTTTTTGATTGAGAAGTTGATTTAGGGTTTTGATTGCGATCACATTGGTCGAGGTTTAAAAAAAGTTGTAATTTTAGCTCCACAAAAAAGAACTCTACCAGTAGCACCACTTTTCAAATCAAGGTTATTTTTGTTGTTTTAACACAAAAATATGAGTTTATATGGCTAGAGTTCTTGTTTTGACTATAAAGTTATTGTAAAGTTGTATAACTTGTTTTAATGGAAAAAATTAAAAACAACAGAATTAGCTGGAATTGTCAACACTATCCAACAATTTAGCACTCTTTTCAAAAAAACAAATCTATCTTGAATTATACAAATAAGTTTCTCAAACAAAAATTAAAAACAACAATAAAAAAATCTTTCCTTTAGAAAAATAAATGTATCCCATCATAACACTAGAAAATCACCCTAATCAATCAAACTACTTGAGATGAAAATTGAAAATCACCTTAATCAATCCACGTGAGATGGAAGTTGACAGTGGCCTATACTCATTTATATATGTTTTGTTGTTTCAACATGTTTCCAAATAGTGAAACAAAAACCCTTTGAACTGTTGAAAACAAGGTACAAAAGAAGACTCTATGACTCGGGATTGGCACTTTTCTTTTTTTATAGGAAAACACTTGGATGCAACCTCCAAGGCTCCACCTATGCGTTATTTTCATAAACATCAACTCGACGAATTCTTTGAGAAATATGTACTTTGTATGCATGTTCACTTGGGCCATGGAAAGGAAAACAAATATATTTTTGGAGATATTTACCATAAAAATATATTAATAATGTTGTGAGACACCTCATGGACATGGCCATCTTAAAAAAAGCATTTAGGTCTAAATGCAGTAAGGAACATACTTTTGAATATAAATTAGGAGATAGGATATATAATAATGAATATAAGTGTATCTTTATAAGAGTACATATGACAAAAATATCTAGTAAAACACTTCAGCCCATGTACCTCTTAAAACTCTATAAGATATAAGTAAAACCTCTATAGAATATAAGTATATAGGTACATATCTAGTAAAATCTTATTTTCTGAGCAGTAATCTTAATAGCTATCTGGCTGGAAGGATTCTTGAAATTTTTCCACTTAAGATGGAACCGATCGAGAATGGTTTCAAGTATCTGGGGTACTAGTTGAAACCTTTGAATTACTGTGTTAAGGATTGGCGTTGGATTGTTAAAAAATATGAGAAAAGGGTCAGCAACTGGTCCTACAGACCCCAATCTTTGGGAGGTAGACTTATCCTTCTCAAATCAGTTCTCTCTTGTCAAGGTACCAACTTCGATTATGAAGGCTATCAAAAAGATCATGAGCAACTTTTTGTGGGGTGGTACAATGTCTAAGCATGGTGCACATCTGGTAAAGTGGGATTCTATTACTAGACGTTATGAATTTAGAGGCTGGAATGTGAAAAACCTTGATTGGTTCAACATTGCTTTAAGGATGAAAAGAATGTGGTTGGCTATATGTGGGAAAGGTATTTGGAACAAGATTCTGCGAGCTAAATATCTACGAAAGCTTTCATTGTCGGATTGGCTTAAAAAGGGGGAGCATTTGGTCGCTAACACCTCACTCATTTGGAATGGCTTTCTACAGGTTTTTGGGTGGATTAGCATGGCCCTCGCTTGGAAGGTGGGAGATGGGAGATCGATGGAGGTAGGGATTGACCCAGTTGTTGGTATGGAGGATTCTTTTTTGGCTTTTGTGGTCATTAGTCAACTATCTCTAGGATTTTGGCATCGTTACTCTTAATCAGGCCATGAACGAATGTGATTGGTCTTCATCGGGTAATTATTGGTTATCGGTCGAGGATCTTGATCTTATGGGTGACTGGAAGTTGGAATGGGAACACTATACTTCCTCACTGGATCAGTTGGGAATAAGGCTTGCAGACGTCGATGACGGTCTTGTTTTGTCCTTCAATGTAGCTTCATGGTAGATAACTGCTAAACTTGTCTATAATTTTCTTGTTGATACTCTTTTGATACCATTGGTTGGATGGTGGTGTAAGGAACTGTGGGTATGGAGGATCCCACTTAAGATCAAATGTTTTAGCTGGTTCTATGTTCTTGACAAGATCAATACTTGGGACAATCTTTTTAAGAAAGGGTAGGTAGGGCCAATTTTTTGTCAGTTGTACTGTTCTGAAGCTGAATCGGTTGAGCATCTTTTTGTTGGTTGTATTTTTGGGAAGGATGTCAGGCACTCTGTCACTTTAATCTAGGGTAATATGTTACAATGGATGAATTCTAGATTTAGACCTATTTATCTCCCTCTACTATGCTACTGGCATATTTGGAAGGCCAGGAATGATGCTATTTTTAGAGATTATAGACCAGATGTTCATAGAGTTATGTTTGGAGTAGGTAATATGTTACAGTATATGTTATTTGAAAATAAACAAAAGGATCTCTAGAAGATAGACAAAGAACATAAACAAATCACACAAGAATTTATCCTGGGAAACCCAATCGGGAAAAACCCAGCAAACCTTCGTATAGAGATAATGATCTTCTGAGAACAAAGAGAAGAAGAAGAAGAAGAAGAGAGAGAGAGAGAGAGAGAGAGAGAGAGAGAGAGAGAGAGAGAATGTCTCTCACAGATATAACCCCAAAACCACTCTCCTGGACTGTTGAAGCGCACCTTTTCTGTCTGAGTGAGTAGCACTCAATGTGTGAAATAATGAGGAGGGGTGCCTCCTGTTTATATTGATTTTCCTAGTAAAAAATCACTGGGGCCGACTTGCCAATTTGACTGAGGCTGGCCTACCTTGGGGAAATACAAATTTAATATATTTTTGTTCTTTTCTTTTATATTCTTTCCCCATGGTTTACAATGAATAATTACAACATTATAATCTCTCGTAGGAGGTACAAGGAAGTACAATACAAGTATAATAAGAATAGCTTCTGAAGTTGCACAAGTTCAAACACTCCCTCTCAACGAGGAAGGTATTCTTCAGATATGGTCATCATCGGCATCATAAACATCTGGGTCTCTTTTGTACATATCATATGTCTCGATCATCTCTATACATACTGAAGGTCGTCAATATTGTCTTTGATGTGGAGAAGAGTCATCGACATGCTATATGTATGTCTCTATCTGAGAACCTGGACATGCTTCACACAACCATCTACTATAAGTTCATCTCAAGTGATGGAGGGAATTCTTCTACACCATGTTGAGAACCCGGGCCAATAGAGGTCATCAGTGTACACGATCATCTACAACTTGTTCATCTCAAAAGTTGGCGGGACTAACATATTGATAATTTGAACATGTAGTGGCCATTAGTGCACACGACCATCTATGTCCTGCCTGTCTCAAGATGTTGATGGGATTTCTCCCATACATGGTTGAGAACTTGGGTGAGCAGAAGCCACCTGTGTACACGACCATCTATAACCTGTTAAACTCAAGGGCTCGTGGGATTACTCCAAAGCACCATATCGAGAATTTGAATGTATAGTGGTCAACTGTGCACATGACTATCAGCTACCTTCCTATCTCACAAGGCCGATGGGGTTTCTCTCAAACCTGGCTGAGATCTAGAAAAAATAGAGGCACCTATGTGAAATCATCATAGATATCAGTCTCGACTTTCCCTCTCTCTGAGGGATTCATTTTCTTCTAATCCAAGCCTTCTGCGAAAGTATTCAAACTTTGTCCTAAGAAGAGGCTTGGTACGAATATCTGCAGTCTGGTCATCCGTCGGAACATATTGTAACTCAACCGCACCTTTCTGCACCATATCACGAATGTAGTGATATCAGATCTCTATATGCTTCGCCTTATCGTGGAATACAAGATTCACTGACATCTGTATACAACTTCAATTGTCACGGTGAATTACAATTGGTCCTGGAATCTGACCAAACAATCATGCAAGGAGTTTTCGAAGCCATACTGCTTCTCGAACTATTGAAATTGCAGCCATATACTCGGCCTCTGTGGTGCTGAGTGCTACTAAGGTCTGCTTCTTGCTATACTAGTGTTAGTTTTTACAAGATTATAGCAGTATATTTTATTTGCAAATAAACAAAAGGATCTCTAGAAGATAGACAAAGTACGTAAACAAATAACACAAGAATTTATCCTAGAAAACCTAATTGAGAAAAATCCAGCAAACCTTCATATAGAGATAATGATATTCTAAGAACAAAGAGAAGAAGAGAGAGAGAGAGAGAAAATGTCTCTCACAGATATAAAAACAGAAAACACTCCCCTAGACTGCTGGAGCGCACCTTTTCTATCTGAGTGAGTAGCTATGAATGTATGAAATAATGAGGAGGGGTGCCTCCTATTTATACTGATTTTCCTAGTGGAAAATCACTGAGGACGACCTGCCTTGGGGAAATACAAATTAATTTTATTTTTATTCTTTTTCTTTTTTGATATTTCCCCAAGGTTTACATTTAGTATGTCTAGGGTTTGAGTAGTTACATCAGTATAATCTCTCGTATTTACAATAAGAATATCTTCTGAAATTGCACAAGTTCCAACACTCCCTCTCAACGAGGAAGGTATTCTTAAAATATGGTCATCATCAACATCATGAACATCTGGGTCACTTCTGTACATCTAATATGTCTCGATCATCTCTATACATATTGAAGGTCATCAATATTGTCTTTGTCTGTCAAGAAGATTCTCAACGTGCTATATGCCAGTCTCTATCTGAGAACCTGGAAATGCTTCACACAACCATCTACTATCAGATCTCAAGTGATGGAGGGAATTCTCCTACACCATGTTGAGAACCTGTGCCAATAGAGGTCATCAGTGTACACGACCATCTACAACTTGTTCATCTCAAGAGCTGGTGGGACTACCAAATTGAGAATCTGAACATGTAGTGGTCATTAGTGCACACGACCATCTATGTCCTTCCCATCTCAATATATCGATGGGATTTCTCCCATACCTAGTTGAGAACTTGGGTGAGCAGAAGCCACCTGTGTACACGACCATCTATAACATGTTAATCTCAAGAGGTGGCGGGATTACTCCAAAGGGCCAGATCGAGAATTTGAACGTATAGTGGTCAACTGTGCACACAACTATCTGCTACCTTCCTGTCTCACAATGTCAATGGGATTTATACCATACCTAGCTGAGATCTAGAACAAGTAGAGGCACCTGTGTGAAATCATCGTAGAGATTAGTCTCAACTTTCCCTCTCTATGAGGGATTCATTTTCTTCTACTCCAAGTCTTCTGCAAAAGTATTCAAACTTTGTCCTAAGAAGAGGCTTGGTAAGATATCTACAGTCTAGTCATTTGTCGAAACATATTTTAACTCGACCACACCTTTCAACACCATATCACGAATGTAGTGATATTACATCTTTATATGCTTCGTCTTATCGTGGAACACAAGATTCACTGACATCTGTATACAACTTTGATTATCACAGTGAATTACAATTGGTCCTGGAATTTGACCAAACAATCCTACAAGGAGTTTTCGAAGCCAAACTGCTTCTCAAGCTACTGCAATGACAACCATATACTCATCCTCTATGGTGTTGAGTGCTACTGAGGTCTTCTTCCTGTTATACCAGTGTTAGTTTTTAAAAGATTATAAAATTATATCTTATTTTCAAATAAACAAAAGGATCTATAGAAGATAGGAAAAACACATAAACAAATAACACAAGAATTTATCTTGGTAAACCTAATCGGGAAAAATCCAACAAACCTTCATATAGAGATAATGATTGTTTGAGAACGAAAAGAAGAAGAGAGAGAGAGAGAGAGAGAGAAAATGTCCCTCGTAGGTATAACCCCAGAAAACACTCCCCTAGACTGCTGGAGCACACCTTTTCTGTCTGAGAGAGTAGTTGTGAATGTGTGAAATAATGAGGAGTGGCGCCTTCTATTTATACTGATTTTCCTAGTGGAAAATCACTAGGGACGACCTACCTTAGGGAAATACAAATTAATTTTATTTTTATTCTTTTTCTTTTTTGATCTTTCCCCAGGGTTTACATTTAGTATGTCAAGGGTTTACATGAATAGTTACATTAGTATAATCTCCTGTATTTACAATAAGAATATCTTATGAAGTTGCACAAGTTCCAACACTCCCTCTCAACGAGGAATGTATTCTTCAGATATGGTCATCATCAACATCATGAACATCTGGGTCTTTTCTGTATTTCTCTGTTGTCTCTATCATCTCTATATATACTGAAGGTCGTCAATATTTTCTTTGTCTGTAGAGAGGAGTCGTTAACATGTTATATGTCCATCTCTATCTGAGAACCTAGACATGCTTCACATGACCATATACTATCAGTTATTCCAAATGATGGAGGGAATTCTCCTACACCATGTTATGAACTTGGGCTAATAGAGGTGTTGCTACCGCAACAGGTTCTCCCCGAATTTATTTACTTAAACTCTGGGGCCCCTCCTCATCTTTTTACTTGGTTTGACTGTGAAGTGCTTGAACCCCTCGGGCTTATCTTTCTTTCGTTTAACCTTGAAGTTGGATGCCTGCTGATTTGTGTGCCATGTGTGATTTCGGTTTGAGTCGGGCGTGTTTGGCTTACCACCTGAAGAAAGGTAAGATCTTTCCTTCGTGAAGAAAAATGATTTTTGGATGTGGTAATCCTTAATGCTATTTTCATCGTTGATTTTTTCTTTATGATTGGGCCTTCTTTGCTGTTGGATCGGAAGCTGTGAAGTTCTAGCTCATCCGCCATTGCGGCTCCCCGATCGTTCTTTCGTCCGAAGTCCAGTCCCCCCCCCCGATGCCCGATTCAATTTTAAGCCTGCGATCGCTTGCTCAAAATTTTCTACTTACCCGCCGTTGCGGCCAGGAAGAGGTAGTTGGCCTCCGTTTCAGGTATCATCCGACGTCCGACCCTGTCTTCCCCTGCCCGAACTTATTCTTTTCACCTCCTCGCCTGCCTCCGACCATTGCTTCGTCCGCCGTTGCGGATGAGGCACCCTTCCTGGTTCCCGAAGCATTTTCCTCCTGACGTCCGATCTCCTCCTTTTTTCTCCCATGCTCTCAAGCATCCGGTCCTTATGCTCCTTCGCCGTTGCGGCCCCTGAAGTCTTGTCCCGTCCAATGCATAAGCTGGCCGACTGCCGATTTACAATTTTGCCGCCTCAAGCTTAAGCAAGTACTCACCCGGACAAGCCAGGCCAGCTTCTTGTGGATCTATCGTTCTAGTGGGAAAGTTTAAATGTTTAAGTTTTCAGTTCAATGAATAATGCACCACGATTGTTTGCAGGAAGAATCCCATGGGTCGACAAAGTGATCTGGAGCCAAGGAAAGGACAAAATGAGCGAACGACAGAGACACCTACAAGGTGGATTCATCAGTTACTGGTTAGAAGATAAGCGCTCACAGAAAATGATTGGGAAAACGCAGCAGCCAGGAGATGAAGCTGAAGCGTTGAGGATGCCGGAAGAGGACACGCTGGAAGGCAGCCCAAGGGGCAGCAGTTCTAGTTTAAATATTTAGCAGTAGGACTGAGAAAGGGCTTTTTCCCTGGAAAACTTTGTGTTTGTTTACTTGTAAGATGAACTACTTCGTTTTGCATAGGAACTGCAATTTTTGCCTGTCGGAGAGAGTGAAAAGCGAAATATATCAATGCAAACTCAATGAATAATGCTGAAGAGGAACTATTTCCTTTTCAGCAGTGTTTCATTTACTGTAAGAGTATTCGATATTCTAAACCTATGTTCTTATTAAATGTTCTTCAGTAATTTCTGGATATTTTTTGTCGTGAGTAATGGATGTTGTTATAAAATGATCGGCTATCTGGTTATTTGAATATCTGTAAGTGGTCATGTGCTTTAGAAGAAGTATCAGCTACCTGTGATTCTTCTTTGTGTATGTGAAAATGTATTGCTCACCCAAAATGATAACCGTGCTCCCTAGGGATAGTGTAGATAGTTAGCTTATTTCTTGTGTATCTGGTTTGGTTGCTCGCGAGCACAAGACGAGAGGTAAGAACCTGCGCATCACTTTGTGACCGCTCCCTGCAGCTTGATCACTCTGCATTTAGTTAGGCACTTGCATATCATTTCTTTAAGTCAAAATGCAAAAAACTCGGTGGGCCGGGCCGCAACCGGTAAAGCCTTAGTTTTGTTCCTTGACCTACGGTAGCCGGACCGCAAACCGGACGGATTCCCTATTCCAAACAGTCAACGGGCTAGTTGGGAACGTTGATTGGGGAGAATCCCTTACTGTTGCCGCCTGCGATTTTCCGGGCCTCAACAAGAGGTCATCAGTGTACATGACCATCTACAACTTGTTCATCTCAAGAGCTGGTGGGAATACCAGATTGAGAATCTAAACATGTAGTGGCCATCATCACACAAAACCATCTATGTCCTCCCCGTCTCAGGATGCTGATGGGATTTCTCCCATACCTAATTGAGAACTTGGGCGAGCAAAAGCCACATGTGTACATGACCATCTATAACCTTTTCATCTCAAGAGTTGGTGGGATTACTCCAAAGCTCCAGATTGAGAATTTAAACAAATAGTGGTCAACTATGCACACGGCTATCTGCTACCTGCCCGTCTCATAATGCCAATGGAATTTCTCCCATACTTGGTTGAGATCTAGAACAAGTAGAGGCACCTATGTGAAATCATCATAAATATCAGTCTCAACTTTCCCTCTCTACGAGGGATTGATTTTCTTCTACTCCAACTCTTCTGCGAAAGTATTCAAAATTTGTCCTGAGAATAGGCTTGGTAAGAATCTCCACATTCTGGTCATATGTCGGAGCATAGTGTAACTCGACCGCACCTTTCTGCACCATATCATGAACGTAGTGATATAATATCTCTATATGCTTCGCCTTATCGTGGAATATGGGGTTCACTAACATCTGTATACAACTTTGATTGTCACAATGAATTACAATTGGTCCTGGAATCTGACCAAACAATCTTGCAAGGAGTTTTAGAATCCATACTGCTTCTTGAGTTGCTAAATTGGAAGCCATATACTTGGCCTATGCGGTGTTGAGTGTTACTGAGGTATGCTTCCTACTATACCAGGAGATTACTACAGAGCCCAAATTGAAGCAACATTCGGAAGCACTCTTCCTATCTGCAACACACCCAACCCAATCTGAGTCGGAAAATCCTTGCAATATCGTATCACATCCTGAAACAAATCTTAGAACATATCCCACAGTGCCACGTAAGTATCTGAGAACATGTGTTGCAGAAACCCAATGAATCTCCCTCGAATCACTCATAAACTCGCTAAGGGTGTTCACAACAAAACATATATCTGGACTGTTGTTTTTGAGATACATCAGAGAGCCAATAAACTGGTGATACATGGTGGGATCAATCATATTATATTTTGAAGTGGACTCCTTCAGTTTCTTGAAGTTTGCATCCATCAGGGTAGCCATGGACTTGCAGTCCAACATCTCGAATATCTTCAAAATTTTAATGGTGTATTTCCCTTGACTTAGGAAAAATTCCTCCTACCTCTGCTGTACTTCTAATCCCAAGAAGTAATGCATCAATCTGAGGTCCTTTATTTCAAACTCAGAGGCAAGCTTTTTCTTACACCATTCAATTAGCTTCTCATTTCTTGTGAGAAACAAGTCGTCCATGTACAAGACCAAAATCAGTAGCTCATTATCCCCAATCTTGTAGTAAATATTGGGATCTACATCACTCTTGGTGAATCCCAAGTTTACCAAGTATTCGTCTATTCATCCATACCAAGCATGAGGTACTTGCTTGAGCCCATATAATGCTTTTTTCAGTTTACATACGTGAGGATATTTCTTATGGACAATAAACCCTTCTGGTTGTCGATGTAAACTTCTTCCTCGATAATACCATTGAGGAAGGTGGTCTTTACATCCATCTGATGCAACTTCCATCCCATAGCTGAAGTAATAGCAATGATGGTTTTGATGGAAGTATATCGAGCCGCCAGGAGAAAATGTCTCGCCATAGTCAATTCCTTCTTTATGAGATAATCCTCTGGAAAAAAATCTGGCTTTGTGTTTCAACACACTACCATCTCCTATGTGTTTAATCTTGAAAAACCATTTGGAGGTCACTACTGAATTCTCCTCACGTCTCGGTACAACCTCCCATACGTCATTCTTCATGATGGACTGGAACTCTTCTATCATGGCATCCTTCCAAACTTGGTGTTTGGAGGATTCTTAGTATGTGGTGGGTTCTGAATCAATGATGTGACTCATCAAGGCTACATAACTCGAGAACCTATGAGGTCTTTTGCTTTCCCAATGGATTCCACATGGAGCTTCATGCCCCTCTGCATCCTGCAATGTCTGTTATGCCCATCTAGGTCTTTTCCAACTTACTTCCATATCTATGGGAGCATCATCTAGCTCAATTGGATCAATGGGATCAATCGGTTCATTCCTTTCTTCATACTCCCTCTTAATTTCTGGAGGGGGAGATGATCTCATCTCTTCGTCATCATCAATCTCCATATCATATCCTCTTCCTCTTTGGATAGCCATTTCTTCTTCAAAGGTCACATTCCGACAGACTTCGATTTGCCTCGATCCTAGAATGTATATTTTGTAATCCTTTAAATACTTGTGGTATCCCACGAATGTTCCCTTCTTTCCTAAAGGTTCTAACTTGGGCACATGAATGTAGACTGGAAAAATATGAAGTAAGTATCCATCTTGGTGATGACTAGGTTCATCAAGGATCCTTCAATTCTCTTATTTGAATCAAGATGACAGTGTCGTCAGGTTTCTATCATATGTAATATACCAGGATCCTCATCTTTGAGGGATAACTCCCTCTGTCTCTCAGAAATCGGTTGAGTAAATATTGTTGAAGCAACAAATAGACCGACATTTGTAGAATCCTTCCACTTCTGAGATCATTATGGGTCTGAGAGTCAATTCATGCTTCTAGAGGATTTCTAATTCTGATCCATCCATATATCAATGGGATAACTTGTCCTTGTAGATCATGACATTCCCTACAAGTTAGATCTTGTCAGATGGTTTGCAATATTTCATATTCAATCTATCAACAAAAAAATGTAGTCAAATTTTAGTCAATGCTTCAACATGACACACATAAGGCCATTATTTGGATGCTTATGGTCTCCATTATAGCATACCATTAAGAGTGTGTACTACTCCAAGTATGTTATAAAGGAGTTGTCATCCTAGATGGGTTGTGCAACAAGACAAGCTATTTAAACAATCATGTGTATAGCAAATACTACATAAGCCTACTTGTTAATAAAGGAACCACATGCTCAATTACTTCCTGAATCTAGAAATGTAGATTTCCGTAAAACATATTCAAAAGTAACCAGATCTAAACTACTAGACCATGTAAGATCAAATACTTATATTTTGGTTGTTTTGTTGAAAGTCTTCCACAACCAGAGTTCATTGATCTTCGTATGTTTGTTGGAAGATAATCAGAGTTATCATTCTTTTAGAAGAAGAATTTCAAATGATCATCACTCCTTTCCTTCTTGTGAGGAGTGTCTTCATCAACATCAGTGGTTAATGCTTCAAGCATCCTCTTGCTTGAACTGTTACATTGGTTTGCATAGTGACCATATCTCTTACACCTATAGCATTGTATGTGTGATAGGTCCTTCTTCTTCTCCTTATGATCTAGAGAAGGACTTGGTGTCTTAGCTTGATCCTTATGTTTGCGAAACTTCCTTCCTTTTCTCGTGTCTTTCTTGGCATGAGTGACGAAGGCTTGATTCTCCTCAACTTGAGAACCATGGAGTATTTGTCTTGCTGCAATCATGGTTTCAACCCGAGTATAGTTTTCCCACAAATTGTCGAATTTGGAAAACTTGATTCGACCAATTATGGTTTGTATGAAAGAATCCCAAGATGGTGGAAGACCATTCAAGGTGGTCATGGCAAGCTCCTTTTCTTCAAGGTTGTCTCCACTCGACCTTAGTTTGTCCTGCAGTTCAGTGATCCTCATGAAATATGAGGCAATGTTTTCGGACTTAGTCATCTCCATATTTGACAATTTGTTCCTCAATGTGAGAGTCACATTGATGCTACTTTGTTCAAACAACTTCTTCAATGTGCTAAACATATTTCTAGCTGTTGTATTTTCTGAGATTTGCGGAACCAAGTGGTCTTTGACAGATTCCACTAGAATCCTTCTTGCTTTCGCATCCCCCTTCCTCCACTGGGACATGGCTTCTTCCGCTTATGGTTCTAGAACCTTCTCATTGACAAATTTTAAGATATCACTCTCTTCTAGAATGAGAAGAACCCTAGGATTACAGGATATGAAGTTGGTAGTCTCGTTAAGACGATCATCAACCTTCATTCCAATCATCTTGTCTGCAGATCTAAAGGAGAAACCCTAGCAGGAGTTAGGTCAAAAATGAAATTTTGAATTTGAAGAAACTAACCCCACAAATAGATGCACCTAGCCAAGGCGAGTTGGGGAAATGTGAAGTTGAGCCAAAGCAGTGGCTTGATCAACATGAAACTTGAAACCCTAATTTATGTGGCAACAAAATTAGGTCAAAATTGAAACTTATCGGAATTGAGTTATTCCTTCACCAAATGATGTGCCCTCCTTAGAGCGAAATTCCCAAAGTTATTTTCTTTCCAAAAGATTGAGTAAAGGCTCTGAAAGATGAAACCCTAGTTCCGACAGTGTTCCAGCAATGACTTCTTCTAGTACTACTTTGATACCATGTTAGTTTTCACAAGATTATAGCAATATCTCTTATTTACAAATAAACAAAAGGATCTCTAGAAGATAGACAAAACACATAAAAAAATAACACAAGAATTTATCCTGGGAAACCCAATCGGGAAAAATCCAACAAACCTTCGTATAGAGATAATGATATTTTGAACAAAGAGAGAGAGAGAGAGAGAGAGAGAGAGAGAGAGAGAGAGAGAATGTCTCTCGCAGATATAACCCCAGAAAACATTCCCCTAGACTGATGGAGCGCACGTTTTCTGTCCAAGTGAGTAGTTGTGAATGTGTGAAATAATGAGGAGGGGCGCCTCCTATTTATACTAATTTTCCTAGTGGAAAATCACTGGGGCCGGCCTACCTTGTGGAGATACAATTTAATTTAATTTTTATTCTTTTTATTTATTTTTATCTTTCCCCGGGGTTTACATTTAGTATGTCTACGGTTTACATGAGAAGTTACATTAGTATAATCTCCTGTATTTACAATAAGAATATCTTTTGAAGTTGCACAAGTTCCAACAACTAGGGGATTACTGCAAAGCCCAAACTAAAGCAACATCCGGAAGTACTCTTCCTATATGCAACACACCTAGCCCAATCTGAGTCAGAAAATCTTTGCAATATCGTATCACATCTTGAAGCATATCTTAGACCATATCCCGCAGTGCCACATAGGTATCTAAGAACATGTTTTGCAGAAACCTAGTAAATTTTCCTTGGATCACTCATAAACTGGCTAAGGTTGTTCACAACAAAACATATATCTGGTCTGGTGTTTGTCAGATACATCAAAGAGACAATCAGCTGACGATACATGGTGGGATCAATCATATCATAATTTGAAGTGGAATCCTTCAATTTCTTGAAGTTTGCATCCATCGAGGTAGCCATGGACTTGTAGTCCAACATCCTGAATCTCTTCAAAATATCAATGGTGTATTTTCCTTGACTTGGGAAAATTTCATCATGCCTCTGCCATACTTCTAATCCCAAGAAGTAGTGCATCAATCTGAGATCCTTCATTTCAAACTCAGAGGCAAGCTTCTTCTTACACCATTCAATTAGTTTCTCATTTCCTGTGAGAAACAAATCGTCCACGTACAAGACCAAAATCAGTGGCTCATTATCCTCAATCTTGTAGTAAATATTTGGATCTGCATCACTCTTGGTGAATCCCAAGTTTACCAGGTATCCGTCTATTCCTCCATACAAAGCACGAAGTGTTTGCTTGAGACCATATAATGCTTTTCTCATTTTACATACGTGAGAATATTTCTTATGGACAATAAACCATTCTATTTGTTTGATGTAAACTTCTTCCTCAATAATACCAATGAGGAAAGCGGTCTTTGCATCCATCTAAAGCAACTTCCATCCCATAGCTGAAGCAATAGCAATGATGGTTTTGATGGAAGTATATCGAGCCACATGAGCAAATGTCTCGTCATAGTCAATTCCTTCTTTTTGAGAGAATCATTTGGCAACAAATCTGGCTTTGTGTTTCTCCACGCTACCATTTGCTCCGTGTTAAATCTTGAAAATCCATTTGGAGGTCACTACTGACTTCCCCTCAGGTCTCGGTACAGCCTCCCATACACCATTCTTCATGATGGGTTGGAACTCCTTCGTCATGGCATCATTTCAAACTTAGTGTATGGAGGCTTCTTTGTATGTGGTGGGTTCTGAGTCAATGATGTGACTCATCAAGGCTACATAACTCGAGAACCTTCGAGTTCTTTTGCTTTCCTAGTGGATTCCATGTGGAGCTTCGTGACCCTCTGCATCCTGCAATGTCTGTTGTGTCCATCTAGGTCTTTTCCGGCTTACTATCATATCTGTGGGAGCATCAGCTGGCTCAACTGGATCAATGGGACTGATCGGTTCATTCCTTTCCTCACAATCCCTCTTGATTTCTGTGGGGGAGATGATCTCATCTCTTCGTCATCATTGATCTCCTTATTAGATCCTCTTGCTTTTTGGATAGCCATTTCTTCTTCAAAGGTCACATCCTGACTGACATCAATTTGCCTCGATCCTGGAATGTATATTCTATAAGCCTTTGAAGACTCATTGTCTCCCATAAATGTTCCCTTCTTGCTCGAAGGTTCTAACTTTGTCCTTTTATCCTTGGGCACATGAATGTAGACTGGACAACCAAAGATACGAAGGTGGCCTAATTCTGGATTTACTCCTGTGAAGGCTTCTTCCGTATTCATGTTCTTCAATATTTTATGAAGGCATCTGTTTTGAACATAAACAATTGTTTTGGATGCTTCTTCCCACAATAACATTGGTAGACTCTGTTCATGCATCATGGCTTTGGCTTCCTTCACAATTGTTCGGTTTTCTTTCTGCAACCCCATTTTGTTGAGGGTTGTAGGGACATGTAAGCTCCCTCTTAATTCCCACTTCCTTGCAGAAATCATTGAATTATATAGAGGTGTATTCTCCACCATTATCTGATCTCAGGATCTTAATATTTCTTCTTGACAGATTCTCAACTTGTGCTTTAAATCCTTTGAATTTACTAAGTACTTCCTCGGATTCCTTGGTCTTGAGGAAGTATATCCACGTCTTTCGTGAGTGGTCATCAATAAATGTTACATAGTAGTTGTAACCACCCAGTGAAGTTAAAACCACAAAAGTCAGAGTGGATTAAATCCTATTCCCTTGGAAATGTTTTCACTTTTCGGAAAGGAACCCTTGGTATTCTTACCAAGTGCACATCCTCTACATACACCATCACGGTCTACATAAAGCATTGGTAGACCTATCACCATGTTCCTTAGAGCTGGGAGAGATTGATAGTTTAGATGAGCTAGTCTTTTGTGCCGTAACTCATTGATGTTAGTGGAATCATGGACTAATGCTTGAGCTGGCAGAGTGGTCAGACGATATAGGATTTCCTCCCTTATACTGATCACTTTTGTTGTGTTCATGCTGGAATCTTTGTGCCATGCTAGCACCTTTCCATCTGCAAATGTTACTCTATATCCCTTGTCTTCTAAATCAGAGATGGAGACAAGGTTTCTTTTCATACCAGGTACATATAGTACATCATTCAGCTGTAATAAGTCATTTGAGTCTAACTGAAGAGAAGTAGATCCAAATCCTTTCACAGTGTAGTTGGAATCATCTCCAAGTACAACATAGAGATGGGATTCTTTCTCAACTACTTCTAAAAGGTTTTATTTATAACCAATCATGTGTTTGGAAGCGCCACTCTCTATGAGCCATGTATCACTAGTGGTGGGAACCATACCTGATAAGGCTGATATGAAGAAGAAATATGTAGGATCTTCATTTCTTTGTTTCTTGTGATGATGACCATCTTCCACATCACTTGTTGAAGCTTCATGCTTCCTCTTGCTTGAATTATTACACTGGCTTGCATAGTGACCATATTTCTTACACCTATAGCACTGTATGCGTGATAGGTCTTTCTTCTTCTCCTTATGATCTGGAGAAGGAATTGGTCTCCTAGCTTGGTGCTTGTGAAACTTCCTTCCTTTTCCCTTTCCTTTCTTGGCATGAGAGATGAAGGCTTGATTCTCCTCAACTTGAGAACCATGGAGTCTTTGCCTTGCTGCAATCCTGGTTTCTTTCTGAGTGTACTCTTCCCACAACTTGTCGAATTTGGGAAACTTGGTTCGATCGCTTATGGTTTGGATGAAAGACTCCCAATATGGTGGAAGACCATTCAGGTTGGCCATGACAAGCTCCTTTTCTTCAAGGTTGTCTCCACTGTACTTTAGTTTGTTCCACAGTTCGATGATCCTCATGAAATATGAGGCAATGTTCTCGGACTTAGTCATCTTCATATTTGACAGTTTGTTCCTCAATGTGAGAGTCACATTGATACTATTGTGTTAAAATAACTTCTTCAAGGTTTTGAACATCTTTCTAGCTGTCGTATTTTCTGAGATTTGCGAAACCAGGTGGTCTTTAACTAAGTCCACCAGAATCCTTATTGCTTTCACATCACCCTTCCTCCACTGGGACTTGGCTTCTTCTGCTTCTGGTTCTGGAACTTTCTCATTGACAAATTTTAAGAGATCATGTTCTTCAAGAATGAGAAGAACCTTAGGATTCCAGGATATGAAGTTAGTAGCCCCATCAAGACGATCTTCAACCTTCATTCCAATCATCTTCTCTGCGGATCTAAACCAGAAACCCTAGCAAGAGTTAGGTCCAAAATTCAAAATTTGAATTTGAAGAAACTAACCTCACAAATAGATGTGCTTAGTCAAGGCGAGTTGGGGAGAGGTGAGGTTGAGCCAAAGCAATCGCTTGATCAACACGAAACTCGAAACCCTAATTTCTGCAGCAACATAATTAGGTCAAAATTGAGACTTCTCGGAATTGAGTTCTGCCTTCACCAAAAATGTGCCCTCCTTAGAGCGAAATTTCCAAGGCTCTTTTCTTGCCAAAAGGTTGAGTAAAGGATTTGAAAGATGAAACCCTAGTTCCGACAATGTTCCGGCAATGACTTTTTCTAGTACTGCTATGATACCATGTTAGATTTTACAAGATTATAGCAGTATATCTTATTTGCAAATAAACAACAGGATCTCTAGAAGATAGACAAAGCACAAAAACAAATCACACAAGAATTTATCTTGGGAAACCCAATTAGGAAAAAACCAACAAACCTTCGTATAGAAATAATGATCTTCTGAGAACAAAGAGAATAAGAGAGAGAGAGAGGGAAAATGTCTCATGCATATATAACCCCAGAAAACACTCTCCTAGACTATTGGAGCACAACTTTTCTGTTTGAGTGAGTAGTTGTGAATGTGTGAAATAATGAGGGGCACCTCCTATTTATATTGATTTTCCTAGTGAAAAATCACTGGGACTGACTTGCCCAGTTTGACTGGGGCTGACCTACCTTGGGGAAATACAAATTTAATATATTTTTATTCTTTTCTATTCTTTCCCCGGTGTTTACAATGAATAATTACAACAGTATAATCTCCCGTAGAAGGTACAAGGAAGTACAATACAAGTATAATAAGAATAGCTTCTGAAGTTGCACAAGTTCCAATAGGAGTCGATGGTGTTGGGGTAGTATTGTATATCAATCGATCACATTACTTTCACCTGAAGATTGGTTGTGGTAGAAGCACAAAATCCAGAGCAGAACTGTTGGCACTATGGGTCTTCTTTATGTGGCTAATGGCATGGGTTTGTCGAAACTAAAAGTTTTTGGTTATTCAAAGATTATCATTGATTAGATCAATGATGCGGCTGTCTTGAGGGTCCTCGAACTTGAAAACTGGTGCACTAGAACTAAATTTCTTAAAGACTCCTTTCTCATCATCGGATGTCACCACATCTTTAGGGAACTCAATCAAACTGCGGATAGTCTCTCCAAAGAAGCATTACATCTCACTATTGGTCATCTCACTCTGATGGAGTTTTTTTAGGGTGACATGATTTTTGCAGATACTTACAGGATTTTTGTCCGATTTCCACCGAGACAAGTTGAAGACAACCTTTAGCACTTACAGGTTTTGGCTTATATTTTGTTGTGTATATTCTCTATCTATGCAGTGTAGCCTGTTAGGTTTTTTTGTGGACTTATGGAAGGCTTTTTGTAGCAATTAGTTGTGGAGAACTTATGACTGGCATTATGCCCACTGTGGGCGTTTACAACATCACCGGAATGATACTATTTTGAGATGTAATTGGTTACTTTGATGTTATAAATAACAAGGAATCGTCTTTTCCTCTTGAAAATATATATATATATCTAGTAAAACACTTTAAACGCCTTTTTAATATGCAAGAGTAAAAATTCCGAGTATTAAAAATATTATAATATTAAAGAATTATATATTCTAAGTATTAAAAATATTATAATATTAAAGAGTTATAAAGAGACGAAACTTAAAATGTCAAATTATTAAAAGGTTCTACAGGGAAAAATGTCATAGTATTAAAAGGTTCTGAAGGGACAAAAGGTCAAGGATTTGGAGGGCAAAATGCCAATACTAATAATGATGGTGCTCATGGATAGGGGTGATGAACTTCATCGACACATCTATCACAAATGTGTACATCATATAAGTGACTTGAGGCACTAATAAAAAATGGCTACTACATGTCACTCTTAGGGAATCCACTTGCTCAAATATAGTTCTTAAATTCACCCACCAAGACCTTGATCACATCCTCACTGCTTGCTTGGAACCATGATATTCAACTTATACAGGTTATATACAGTGGGTTATTTTGATGAAGCTTCCCAGCTGTAAGGTTGGATTTTTGGACCGGGTATGAGTTTGTCTATCACCCCTTCTCATTGTTATAAAATCAGGCTGGGGTGTGGTTCGGGGTCTAACACTCGTAGTGAGCTTTTGGCCCTAGTTGGTTTGCTTTTTTCGCCTAGGACAAAGGTATTAGAACTCTTCAGGTCATTGGTGACTCCAAGCTTGTGATGGACTAGGCACTCAATAGGGCAAAGATCCAAGTTGTTCTATTGGAGTGGTGGTTACATCGCATGCGTTTGATGCAGGAAGAGACGCTTATTTCTTTATCTTTTTATCATGTTTTCAGGGAATACAACTTGGATGCTAACCTTTGACTAGGCACTCAACAGGGCAAAGATCCAAGTTGTTCTATTGGAGTGGTGGTTACATCGCATGCGTTTGATGTAGGAAGAGACGCTTATTTCTTTATCTTTTTATCATGTTTTCAGGGAATACAACTTGGATGCTAACCTTTTGTCTAAAATAGGTTTGTCCTCTTTAGAAGGGGTTCTGAACTTTGAAGAATGGCGTGAAGGTATTTTGATTGGTCAAGGAACCTTTCCATTCTATGCAGGTTAATGATTTGAACACGTTTGTGGCTGGTGTGTGGGTTTTTCTGGTCTTACATATTTTTATTGTCCTGTGAAGTAATTATTTTTTAACAGACTCTTAATGTTGATCTCTGCTTGCTTCTTGTTAAAGCAGCTGCTTTATTATGTTTTTTCGGAGATGTTTTTATATGGATATAAGAGGAAAGTATGATAAAGCGTAGTTCTTTTCGATGAACGTCGTATAAACGCCTTTGTATAGTTTGATTCATTTTTTTGAATATCAACTATAGTCTTTTCTTCGTAAAAAAAAATATACATATAAAACTTATTAATTATAGACATGCTTGAGAAAACAAGTTTCCTAAAATGACAAAAAAATAGGAAAAACTGATCTTGAAGGAAAAGAGCCTCGGTGTAACTTGCAAAAAGACCTATAAAAGAATAAAATAAATGGAAAGATAAAAGTAATCTCACTGGACTTTTTTTTTTACAAAAAGCATGAGTGTATAAGTCACTATCATGTGGCCCCCGTGAGCTCAAGTTCCTCAATAAAAGCAACTACTAAAATAACAGTCTTGGACTTTATTGGCTATGGCAAGAATTCTGGTCAATGTGTATGTCTAGATCAATGAACAATGTAACTAGCCCGATGGAATCATGTGGCCCCTGTGAGCTCAAGTTCCTCAATAAAAGCAACTGCTAAAATAGCAGTCTTGGACTTTATTGGCTATGGCAAGAATTCTGGTCAATGTGTATGTCTAGATCAATGAACAATATAACTAGCTCGATGGAATCTTGTTGAATCTTAACCCTCCAATAGTGCTCCAATAGTGTAAGCATAATTGGGGGTTAATAAGCTAACAAAAATTCAATAAGCATCTTGAAACCACTAATATAACTACAATCAACATATAATTACAAAGAAGAGCTTCTTTCACTCACAGAAATTTAACACGACAACAAATAAATTCATAACACAGATAATATTTAGTCAAGAAACCCAAGTGGAAAAACCAACATTTGATTGGCTTCAATTAGTCTTTTTAATTCTTGGCATATGTGTAAATTGTAGTGCCCTCTGGCTCTCTGGTACATGCTCAGTCTTCACATGGAAATTTGGGTAGCAAATCCGCTCAATTTCAACCAAAAAACCCATACCCTGTGGTGCAACAACATGCAAAAAAATGGCTCCACCAGGACATCAACTAAAAGGCTAGGCGTCCAAACTCCTTAGCTTCCCCAAGTATGGCATTAGTTCTCTCTGTCTTTTATCAAATAGTACTTTCGTATAATTCTCATGGTTTGTAGTTTTTAATATAATTTTGTTTTTCTTCTCTTTTAATTTTCATCATGCTGACATTAAGAATACAACGCAAATAAAAATATGGTCACCAGTCAAAATGACAATGAAGCCACTCACACCATCAACTCTGTCTCCTACCTCATCCATAATCATGAACTTTGATTTCCAAAAGAGTGTGTTGTCTGTATTAAGAGCAAATAACTTCATACTTTAAACCAGAAACATCAAAAAGACTTCCTAAGATCATCATCATAACCTTGTGTTTCACCTTATATACAAATTTCTAAAATCTCCTTGGAGGAGCCATTGTTTGCCTACTTGCTCGAGACAGAATTAGATAAAATTAAAACAGAATTTGAAATAAGGTCCTGTCCACAGGCCTTAACTAACTGGCCTTAAACAAACTTCTAAAATCTCTTTGGAGGAGCCATTGTTTTCCTACTTGCTCGAGACAGAATTAGATAAAATTAAAACAGAATTTGAAATAAGGTCCTGTCCACAGGCCTTAACTAACTGAGCCATCGAGGGCTCTCAGAGGCCTTATAGCAAGAAGCATGGCCAATAACGGGCAACAAAGACAGGCCACCTAATCAGAGGGGAACTAGTAAATGTGGAAAGCAAGTTAGCAGCAAGAAAAAACAAAATGTAATCAGAGGAGAACTAGTAAATGTTGAAAGGCAGCAAGATAACAGAGACACCCAAATACATGTGGAAAGCACGTTGGCAACAAGAAAACACATGCACTCAGACACAACCGAGATACGAGATCTTGTCTTTTGACTACATGCTCATTTCTAAAGTCTCTATAACCTTTTGGGTTTAAATAAACATAAGAATCTCCAGGGCTTATGGGGTAAAAGTGGCAAGTCTTAATAAAGCTTTATACTTGGATCCAAATTTTCAAAATATACAGTGCTAGATGTATGGAAAGTATGGGTGGATACATCAAGTTCTAAACATCACATACCCGGAGGAATTAACAAAGATGCACATAGCAAACAAATTTCTACAACTAATTCCCTGTCCTTACAGGTTGGCTATTAACAACCAAAAGAACTATAACATGGATTATATAATAGACCAGCAATTCAGAGTTCTAAGAACATGTGGAACATTAAAAGTGTTCCGAGGTTAAAGTGCTTGTTTGTAGTTTGTCTCCCGATTAAAAAATGTTAGTCTTTTGCATGTAGGATCAATGGTTTTACAAAATTTGTTATTAGGCTTCATAATATGTTGTTCAATCTATTTATCACAAAGGTTTATAAATTTCCTGGTTGGTTGGGTTATGGTTACGCTGTACATTGGTGGAGTTTCCCTTACCGACTTCTAACATTTCAGTGCTCCACATGTCCCAAGTTTTTCAAGGCAATCCCCAAAGCGACATGTTCCAAGTGTTCCATGGAAATCCCCAAAGGCACATGTCCCAAGTGGTTTCTATTGAAGAAAATAGATTTATAGATTTCCTGAAAATAATTGTTTTTAACCTTTTCTTTACTAGAATATTGAAAAGAATTCTGAGTTTTATTTATTTATTTGGAAAAAAATTTGGGCAGGAAGTTATAAACCCCACGCCGCATTACCAGAGTACAACATTTTCTCTGCCCGATCGCCTATTCATGTCCTTCGCTCCTAACCCAGTTGACATAATAAAACTAAGTGGATTAAGAAAAATCCTGTGAATATTGTATCATCGAGTTGATAAATGCATCCTGCTCAGCATATTCCATTGCTGTATTCTAATCTAGACAGTTGTAGTAGCAATGCATCAGCTCCAACCTAGTTAAGGGAGAAGTAGCTTGGTTGCAGAGGTTGGGGAAGAGATTAGACGGAATGAACCATTAACTCGAAATAACCTAGGGTAAGGGTTGGGAAAGAAGAACCTCTTTATAACACTCAGAAATTGGAGCAACTACAACACCATTTTGAAGAGAAGATTGTGACTGAGTAGGAGAGAAAAAGCTAGTTGGAGTGAAAAGAGTTGGGGGATTATTATAAACAGGGGTGAAGTGAAAGCACAACCGTGGTGATGCCCCATCAAAAAGTTACAGAACCAAAACCCCAACAGAACCAGAGAGAGCAGAAACATCTTTGAGTTGGCAACATGAGCAAGCCTATAACTCAAACATAAATTGATTGGATTTGGAGTTTCAATGTTTAGAGAGAATATTGAACTCCATCACCAGTTTGTGAAAGCGACTAAGAATCCAGCTTAGTGGCATTTTTACTTGGAAACCAACATAATTAACATTGAGCAAGTTTGTAACAAAACCAATGGAATGGGTGAACAAGATGGAGAAGTGTCTCTAGACCCTGTCCAGAGTGATAGCAGCACAAAAAGCAGGATCCGATGGTGACAGGGCCATCATTATGCCCATTGAAAGTAAAAAAGACAACTCCACCTGAAGCAGCAACAAAGGCACCTGAGAAATAACAGGAGATTGGTTTTCTATTTGCAAATCATGTTTGTAACAGTTGTAACCTGGACAAAGAGCCTTGGAATTTTGTAATGCTGAATGTAAATGCTGTAATCAGTGTCTAGAAATTCAATTAGCTATCTATCTAGATATGAATCATGATATTAGAATCAATTAAATTGTGCAAATAGGAAGTAGAATCAAGAGTACAGAGGGGTCAAGGGTGCCTAATTTATCCAAATGCAAAGGCCTACCGATAATGGAATAGTAAATACCCAACATTTCTGACCAAGAAAGAAATGCAATAGCTCTCAAATATGCATCCACGATAACGGGCTTGAGCACCATAAATTTACAAGCATGTCAAGCTCAAAATAGATTACTGCATAATTAAATGATCTGTTATAGTTCATGGGGAAATACATCTAAGCAATTAAGTCCTTTCTCAATTGATAATTTAATGAAACAATCCAGGTCTTTGCTTAATATCCGCAAGACCTCAATTGCAGATATGTGTCTCAATTGCATAAATACATACATATTTCAAAGCCGATATACATGGTACAGCCTACCATGTGAAAAAAATAAACTACATTTTCAAAATCATAGAGAAGCTTACCAACACTATCCCCTTCCCCTCTCTACACAATAAGAACAAATTGCACCAAAAGCAATGGTACTTTAGTGGACTGCTAAACTTCTGTATCTATTTCTATGAGCTCAGTGGAACCGTTCACAGCTCAATTTGAACTTTAAAGGACACTAAGCCACAGGAAAGCTTGTCACAGGCTGTGGTGCCAACTCAGAAAATGATAAAATTGTGTCCTACAAGATCACCAGAGGGTAATAAAAAAATATTAAGGTCAGGCCAATTCTGATTAGACTATAGTACTATACAATATGACACTATGCAACTTGGAATAAGTACAAACGCTGTTACTATTTACAGCCCCACTCATATAGAATCCACAGCTGCCTCGTGGAGTTTTTCTTATGATGTTGAGAATCCCAATGGCTGCTCACAAAGGCTTCCTTGTCCTGGATCCCTCAAGTACTGAAGAAGAGTTGCAGCCTGCCATAACAAAGATGCAGCCAGGCAAATGTGAGTGTTATGAGCTTAATACACAAAATAGCATAATAAACCTGCACACACCATGTACACCAAATATAGATGTGGAGCACAGCTCCACAAAATATTATAAAGATGAGTTACACAACAATTCTTATACATTAGGAGAACTCCCAAATAACCCAAGTGCATCTAAATATCCAAATCACAAGTCTATGAGGTCAATAATGTCTCTATTGACCTTTATGTATAAATGTCCTCACTCATTCCCCATGTACGCCTACATTAGGAGAACTCCCAAATAACCCAAGTACATATAATATCCAAATCACAAGTCTATGAGGTCAATAATGTCTCTATTGACCTTTATATATAAGTATCCTCACTCATTCCCCATGTACGCCTACTACCAGGTCGACCTTTTAATTACATATACATTTGACCACATATATACTCCCATTAGGGTCATAACAGTGAGCATGTGTATTCTTTATTAGTATCCTCAATACTGCAGTATAAAGCATAAGAGTCCACTGTTAACAGAACTAAACTTTCATATGCTATTCACATGAAGAATCCAAATTTCAGCTTGCTATGAACTTATGCATATTAATTAAAACAAGCCTCCTAGTATAAAACACATGATATGTTCATTTTTAATCAAGTTGCATGCATTCAAATATTATCTTCCCATAGTTTGGATTAAAAGTCATTTTCTCTGACTAAGAAGCATGAGTTTCTGGGAAAAGCAAAGCAAATAGATATCAAAAACAATTTTGAGATGCAGTCGGAGTAGCTCAACAATTTATATTCTCGGGAAAATGCATGTAGAAAGAATTACAGACTCAATGGTTTACATTTTGACTTGACATTAATTTTATTTGTTTCTTAATAGGAATTAACTCGGAAACATTTTAACAGTTAACTGTCTTGAGTATTAGCTTGTATATTCAAGGACCAATTAACATAACTACCAGATGACAGCAGCAGGTGTTTAAGTTTGTCACATCTTTTTCCATTCACACGTCTTCCTAGAAAAGATAACCAATGGTAACTGTACCTAATCCATGTAGAATCTGAGCATGTAGATCTAGATACCAAGCAACATAGCAATATTGTGAAAGAGATCAGCAATATAACAAATTCATGCAATAATGTGATAAACATTAATCATTACACAAAAGAGAGAAGTCAATAACAAGAGAGAATGTTGTATTGCATTAACCTTTAACGAATGAAGTAAAAAGTATAAATAGGCAAGCCAATTCGAATAGGTCATGGAGGCAATTCGAATTGCTCATGCAATGCATGAGATGCTAGTTAGGGTTAACTAGAGCTAGAGACCTTTAGTTATCCATGCACACTGTCCAAGATAAGTTTAACTGACTCATGGCTTCCCTAAGTGGACTTAGTTCCCTACATGCTAGGATCAATTGACAAAAAGCACATGCAACTGACTGAAGGCACATGCATGAGGTAATCATTCTTAAAAACACTCAAGGAGGGTGCTACTGCCTCATAATAGCTAAAAAAGATGTGCATGGAGTCCCTAAACTGTGGAGTAAACTCTCCAGATTCACTCTGCAACTCTAACTTGCAATGTGGGACACTAATCAAAGAAAATAAGCCCTAATTGAAGGAATTCGCCCTCATATGCCAAAATAGACTTCAGGAGTTCAAAAAAGGCAGGGACCCTACAGCTTAGTAGGAAGCTCCAAGTTGATTCAAAGGGCCAAATTGAATGGTTTGGCCTAGTATACTCATGAGATCATAGCCTAAGTCCCCATGTAGGAGAATGAAGCTTTGGAGAGGGTTATTATGCTCTAACAATCTGAAGATAATTGATTTGATCCTAACCTTTGAAGGCACACCAACATACATATATGACTCTTGTAATTCTGTTTGGACAAACTTATTGCTCAGCAGCGATGCAGTTAGAAGCAACATTGTAAGCTAAGCTTCTTAATGTCTATGGTTCTAGAGGAACCTTATAGGAACAAAAGAAGAAGCCGAGACCTTAAGAGTTCTCTAGTTTCCATAATCACAGTTTACATCATGAATCTGATAGATGCCAAAAGATGCGCATGTTCAATAGCATTGCTACCTCTAACAAGTACTAAAAGAACCAATTTTTTTAACTGGTTACTTATTACAATAGAAGACACCATGATACATTTTAAACTGATATGCAAGTTCTAGAACGAATCTGGAAGAATAAAAAATCCATTTATAAAATAGACTTCTACATTGCTGCAGGCATGACTTAATCCCGATCAATAGGTACTTGCTTCATGAACATTTTTTGTAGACTAAGTATTACTGTGGGATCTTTGTGAGACATGCTAGATATTTGGTCAAACTTTGCTAAAATTTGCAACTCTTGAAGATGAAGAATCTAGGCAAAGCATATCAGAATTACATGACAAAAATTATTATCAAAAGGACCTTTTATCTTATCTGTGGAAGACATTTATAGTTGCTGCTCTACAATGCCTCTTTCTAGCTGATGATAGCCATCAAGGCCTTTCTAACATCCATGGAGGACATGCATCTGCCTTTTAAGGATTTTTATAAGTTCTTCTCCATGGTATCTCTTATTCTTTTAAATATTAAAAGGTTTCAAACTTCAAAGAAACATAATGTGGATATCATTAATTTTAAATTGTTAAAGGTTTATCTTGACAGAAATCAGTCAGGACTTCGACTTTAATAGGCATACCTCCACCTTTGCACATTCTTCATTTCTAACAGAGATTAATGAATTCTCAAAACAATGCCTGATTTCTGGCCAATTACCTCATCAAAGGAAGTTGTGTGAATGTTCCCAACATTTCAAATATTATTTGCCTTTAGAAAGAATGAATAAAAAATTTGTCAGCAAGCAGAGGACTCCAGATGTTTCAATTTGCATGCATGTCCTAGTAGATTGTAGGCGTTTTGGCCTCTATGTGAAATTCAGTAATTTCAAGTTAGAGTAATCCTCAATTAACGAGAATTGCCACAAATTAGAATCAAGGAACTTGTTGTTGTGTGCTAAACACGAAAGAAGCTAAAGAGTTATAGCGCTAATTACTATGAATACGATATATTTTTCTAGAATAGCAGTAATAGTGCTCTCACAACAAAATTTCCTGAAGTCCATTTGTCTAGACAACAAAGTTCTTTCAATTTTCAAAGACTAGATTCTGATAATGAGTGCCAGCCTTCCAAATCCAACACCTAAACAGGGTGGAACTGCCCCTGTACATAGCACTTCCCAAGCCATGGAGATATCTATGAGCCATGTGTCCCACCAGCTCAAAATGCAAAGATGAAAGTCATAACCTTCAAAAATCTGGATTCTTATCTTCAGTGCAAGTACAGCGGCATGCCAGTACAATATTTCAACTAACAACAAATGCAAATAGACACAATCAAGCAACTAAACCCAAGGGTTAGCCCAATCAGTTGAACCATCAGCCCAAGGCATGTTGCATATAGGGAAGCCACAAGTCACAAGTCAAAGATTCAAATCCAGTCAAGTCCCTTCGGTTACCAGTGCCCATCGTGGCTGGCAGTTGAGCCGCCCTCCATCCAGAAATTCTGGGGAAAATGGGGAAAAAAGAAAAAGACACAATCAAGTATTTTAAACATGTTCTAAAAACTACAAAGTTTTCTGATCACAAGGGATGCAAGGAATCCTTAGCAAACAAAAGAGTATGTCAAATTGGGTCACCGGAAAGATAGTAGATTTTGAAAGAACAGATACAATAAAAAAAAGTTAAGAAAAGAAGAACAAGACAATCAAGTAACTTTAAACATGTTCTAAAGAATACAATGCTCTGATAGCAGGGCGTGCAAGAAATCCTTAGTAAACAAAAAATTATGTCAAACTGGGTAACCGTAAAGACGATAGATTTTGGGAGATCAGGGCCATCTTATCACTGATATTGAAATATAAACACGGTGATAGAAATTCACAACCACTGGCAATTATGAATTTTAAGAAAGAAAGTAAGCAAAACCACCTAAACATACACTTCGAGGCATGATAGGCAGAATATCATACCTTCTGTTTTGCTCTAGCAGTGCCTGACTGTGATAATGCCACAAGTGGTGGTATAGCCCCCTCTCGCAAAACCTGTGTCCGATACAGATAACTATCTTCACAGAGATGCAAAAGAGTTGCTGTGGCAAACTCTTTACCCTTCTGAGACCCAATCTCTACTATCTCCACCAAGACTGGTATTCCGCCTTCATCCACAATAGCATTCTTGCCATCCGGCACATTAGCAAGGTTGCTCAACACAACCACTGCCTTATCCACCATACCGGAGGAAGGATCTGCCATGAGATCAACAAGGGGTTTGATTGCCCCTGCCCTAATAGCCCTGTCCTTGTTCTGATGAAGGGATGATAGAGTATATAGCGTTGTCGCAGCATCCTTTTTCCCCCGAGAGGATCCACTGGTAAGCAGAGCTACCAGGGGTGGGATTGCACCTGCAGCACCTATTGAGACCTTGTTGTCATCTATGAGGGAAAGGCTCAAGAGGGCACAAGCTGCATTCTGCTTGGCTATTGAAGTTCCCGTCTTCAATACATATATCAGAGGCTTGATCGCTCCGGCTCGTGTAATTTCCATCTTGTTATCATCACACAAAGACAGATTAAAAAGGGCAGTGACTGCAGCTTCCTGTGTTTGAGGGTCTGTGGAATGAAGCAGACAAACCAAAGGCCTTACAGCTCCTTCCCTAGCTATTATTATCCTGTTCTCCGTTTTATGCTTGGCCAATAGCCTCAATTCTGCGGCTGCATTCCTCTGTAAATTTCTTGAATTCCCAGGACCTAATTCATCCACCAAAACCTTAACAACAACCTCTAGCTCCTCAGGCTCAAGGAGCTCATTCTTACTCTCTGATGTCGTTTTTGTTGTGGGTGATGATGCATGTGGATTACTCTGACTCCGTTCCTCTCCGGACTGTCTTGACTTGGCAAGTTTGTTCATCCATTGGGCCTGAGACACGGGCACCTTGAGAAAAACATTATTGTTGTCGCCGCTGTTATTATGATTATATGCAGGTGATGATGATGCAGTTGCCAATCTAAGCAATTCTCCTGATATATCGCTGCTACAAGCAGAATAATCACTAAAAGCTTGAGATAAATCAAAGGAGCTGGTCTCCAATCCAGATATATCATCACTGTCGTCCGCATCCTGCTCATCATCATATTTGCTCTTATTACTCTTTACTGCACAATCAATGGCTGTCTCCATTATTTTCGTATCCATGATTTTGCCCTCCTGCACACTAGAAGATTGCCCGTTCAAATTCTCTACTGGCCCACTTAATACACTGATCCCAATTGCGCCAATTTCACTTCTGTCATTCAGCTTTGAACGGAAGGTTCTCATGGATCTAGGCACAGGCCTCTGTGGTTTATTCGCCTCGCTTCTCTTCAGAACGGATTGCATGTTGGGTAAGCTGCTGGACAGCGATCCAAGGTGGGAGTTATAAGGATAGTCAAAAGTTGGATATTGTTTTGGATGAGAATCAGACATGGAATTCATACTGGGCATTGGCAATCTTGCTAAGCAGCATATTTTTGGGATTCATGCTCTCAGGTCAAGCTGTGAGCATCTGGATTCCAAGTCCGGGGTCTGGTCAAGCATCTGAGCACTTGGGATCAACTTTTATTGTCAGTTTTGATAGGAGATTAAAACCGCTAAATATTTTGGATGACTGACACCCGTTCTGTCCTTGCAATACACGAAGCGGGATGTAGCTATGGCGGTGGCTAACGTGAGTCGGAGCAAACCGGAGTACAATTGGAATGGAAGCTAATAACCGGCACGTTTTCAGTCAAATCAACGGTTTTGGGGCAGCTGGGAAATGATTGGAGAGAAGGTGGTCAAAGGACTTCATTCAATTAGGACTCTGGCCAAACTGAGCTAGGCTGCAGCAAGCTGTTGCCTGGGCTTCCGCTCTGTTCGCGGCAACGAATGAGCGAGCGAAAAGGGTGTCAGGAAAAACCATTCTGAAGTGAATTTAGCCATTGCAAACACTATTTTCAAGGCCCGATCGTTGTCTATGTGGGCCAAGATGGGATGGGTTACCGCCTTTCGCAGTTGGATCTTGTCAATTCTCGTAATGGAAACAATGAAAGGGTGCTTGAAAATGATATTTTTCAGAGAATTAGAGTCTCATGGTGGAAGATACAGGGATCTAGGGCTCGGTAAACCCTGATCGCGGCTGTGGATTATACCCTCGGTAATTAGGGGACTCTGGAGTTTTAATGGTGTAAATTGTAAGAAGAAACCACACAAGAGTGCTCACAACATGGATACAGCGAGCGATTTGAGTGTGAGATGGTGATATATGCGGGTTTTATTGTGCCATCTGTATGGCTGCCAAGGTTAGGTTCGATTAATTAATTATCTTCGTCCTAACAGTATAGGACAAGAGAACTTGTCTTCACAGTAATATATTATATAAATTGTTTTATAATTCTTAAACCTCGGAGTACAAGGGAAAAAGGAAAGAAATTGTCACCTGGCGGCGCCGTCAGGTTTACAGCTCTGGATTGCTGGCTGTCATTATCAAATTAATAATTAATTTAGCAGCCTTTGTCACGGTCACTCATTTAAGGTTTGGTAAGTCCAGTTTTTGCACAAAAAGATTCTGAGGCAGCCATTGCATTGCAGAGGGCCTGGTCAGTGGTCACCGTTACAAAACAAGGCACACATGGGCGGCCCATCTATCAAGCTAGATCTGTGTTTCGCTCACAACTCACCTAGGATNGGCAGCCATTGCATTGCAGAGGGCCTGGTCAGTGGTCACCGTTACAAAACAAGGCACACATGGGCGGCCCATCTATCAAGCTAGATCTGTGTTTCGCTCACAACTCAACTAGGATTTTGCAATCTGCGCAAAAAATTGCCCACTTTGGCAAAATTTTCTCTTCTGCCATTTGTGATTACTGTGCTACCTGGCGAGTACTTCAGTTATTTCACGGGCTCTGAAACTAGAGACAGCAAAGGTTTGGAATCTACAGAAGGCGTTTTCTGTTTTGTTGTGCTGCATTGAAATAATTGGTCTCGTGTCTTCACTGAACTGACCAACACATACTTTAGGGCACAAAGAGAGTTAAGGAGTTTTTATTTCGTTATCTCATACAGTTAAGAATGAGGATTACCGATTTACCCGGATTCTCCGTATCTTTGTGAAAATGGTGATTTGCCTTGATTTAAGATCCATGATTACCATCTACACCAAACCTTTGTGAAAATACTGATTCTAATGTTGTATGATTTAAGATTCATG
>LPNX010759914.1:202291-217263 GCA_001517045.1 Pseudotsuga menziesii | reverse complement strand
TGGATTAGATTAAAATCTTGGGGTCTATCAACTTTCAATTCCCCAATTGAAATTCTCATCTTGGTCCTCATTTTCTACAATATAAATATGATCTTGTCCTTATGGATTGCCATTTTGATCATGCAAAACATTATGTTCCATATCAAGTTCATTAGAGAAATTTGTATATTGCTTTCTCCCATTATAGGGAAATTCGATCGCCAAAGAGCTAGTTCTCTTTCATATGGAAAATTGTTAACGTCATACTGTTACATAAACAATATTCCTATAATTTGGGGTGTACCATAATAGACAGTATGACACTAGAAATCAAATCCATTCTCAAGCATGCTAGATAAATTAAAGAAACTAACAAGTAAGGGATATAAACCGTACCTCAACCTAATGTTTGAAGATGACCACCGTAGAGCTCATGACCAAAGGCCCATCCCTACAATTTCCCCTCAACAAAAATTATATATACAAGCATAAAATATACTAAGTGTTAGTATTCAATATAGCATAATCCATTTAAACATGTATATATCAATTACACCCATGGATACAAATATGAATGATTGCACATGAAATTTGGACAAGAAATGAATATTTCTATCAATGTAAAAACAAAGATACAATGTGGCAACCTCTGTCAGTACATTGTCGGAACCGAGAAATCGAGTCTCTCCACTTGGGCCTCCAACAATTAAATCCTCGATAGCAATGCAAGCTCACAAAGGCACCGGATAGCTTAGGAGATTAACGCAAATGGTTATATCAACAAGGACAAAGGGATGTAGAGTATATGATAATTGGGAAACATTTTGCTATAGTCTCTTTACTCTCAAAGTTTCTCCTCCCGCAATGATTCACAATGGCTGAATATATAACCCTCAAATGGGAAATGGAGGGTCTAATCATAGTGTTTCCAGGCATATGGAAGGCCAAAGATCAAGGTATTTGTTCCTTGATGTGGAAAACTCCAATTTTTTTTTTAGTGCAAAAACTGATGTATGTGGGATGTAATGGTGCAAGATGTGTTTATGCGAGATGTATGATTGATGACCCATGCGTATCTTCAAAAATGATTTTTTAAGGGTTAAACTAAAGCATCAGGGATATGGTGAGTAACGATGGCATAGTGAGTCTGCATAGTGACAAGGGAAGGCCATCAATGGATGATGCATAAGGTGTGGAAAATCATGCTATAATAGATTCCCCCTAATGTGTGAGGTCATAGGGGTACACAATGGCCGAAATACATTATAATAGTCCCAAGAGTGTAGTAGTGAAGATCCAAGTAGAGGAACTATCCACTCATCAACATAATACAATGATAACTCTATATACATGACTACAAATATGGAATATATATAACAGTCCTTGATACATATAAGTACAATGGCCATGAATAGGCATAATAGACATATGTCATAAGTGGTCACAACCACGTACAATACATAGTTGAGTTTGGTCTCCATACTGAGTGAAGACATCTAGTACATAATAAAGTGCACTACTCTGGTATGAGAACTAAAATCCCATAGGTACCATTACAATCAAGGTAGTAGCATATATGGAATTCGACCATACTCTGAGGTGTTCTACATAAATGGCCAATGGTACATGTCTTATCACATGAATAAAGGTGTTGAGGTAGAACATGATGAAACATCATTTGATTACTAGTCATTGATTTATACTGTTAGCAAATGCGAGACATCCTATTGATGATGAAAATGGGTGTCAAGGTACTAATTTCTTTCAACATTTGTGAATATAGGTGTTGAGGTTGAGCATTTGAATAATCCATTAATCAGGTGAAATTAATGTATTTCCAAATCTATCGATGGCGAGAGAACCTACCACTAATGATTACAAGTCTCAAGGCACTCAACTGACTCTATATCCCAATTCTAGAATAAATAATTTAAAGTCGATGGAATGGGATCCGCTCGAAGAAGGAAATTAATGGATCCCCCATCAACCAACACAAGGTAAATAAAAAAGAATGGATAATTTGGAAGAACTCGGATGAACAATATGTACATGAACCAATAACCACGTACATCTCTCTTGCATACCAGATGCAAGTAGCATGAGAAGGAGACCCTCTGAATAGCAACCAATGATAAAAAAATACTGATAGAGGTGAGGAAATCACCAGTAGGGTCTAATGGAATCCAAGACACAACATGAATCCCAATGTGTAAAAACATTTCTTTCCATTGAACATAAGGGAAACCACTCAGTCAGCGACCAATGACGAGATGTCATTTATTGAGTTCAAGGTCACCTACAAAGTAGGACCATGGTTCCAGGTAGGAACACCACTCTTTGATGTCTCACGAATGGACGACATGCAGAGTCAAGATAAATAAGGAATAGACAACATGTAGAGTCAAGATAACTAAGGAATGTACGACTCAAGATAAAGACTTTCTTCAAGCAAGAGCATGAGGCAGATGGAGACACTTAGGTAGCATAGAATCAACGTGCAAACTGGTACAACTATGTGACATAGGAGGCATCAATAGAGGCTCCGTAGTGACGGTAAGATTAACCAGTCGGTGGAGAAAGCTCTAAATAACAAGTACAACTCCTATGGTCATGCTAGAAACCCAACCCATTATTAATAGAATCATAAATTGTGCTGTATGCAAAGACGACATGATAGCTGCCAATATAAGAAAATACCATTTCCCATATATTTTTTATTATTTTGATTTTGTTTTGGTGTTTTTCATGTTATAAAGCTTGAAAAAGAATAAAATATTATTATAGTACAAGGAGAGGAAACAAATTTCGCAGTCAAGAATTCTAGTTCCAAGTAGTGGAACATACCTATGATTAATGCAAGGAAGTGCATGCAGGATACAGATATTTGGGGGAATGTTTCCTCTCGGATAAGGGGTGATCAAGCTGTGAAGGACAAATATGAGGATATTCTTAGCTATAATTGAGACAACTTCAGACAATATCGCTTATAAAAGTGAAGCAGCGAGCCGTAATTAATCTCAATAAGGTAAGCATATGCACGCAATGCATTTACAATTTGATATAAAGTGGGAGTCCTCGAGGGAAATAGCTAGCATAATAGATGAGAAAGATCATGAGGTTTTCACTTGAAGTCATGGTGGGACTACAAGGGACTCCCAAACCTAAGGAGGACGCTCAGCATGGGCACCATATACAAAAACAAGTTCTAACTAGGGTACCCATGATCAAGAAAGCTCTATTGCTTACGTAACAACATATCTAGTAGCAGTGGGATGGTTCCATGTCATTAAGAAGCAGGTTCATACATATGGTTAATGTGACTTAGTCACGAGATAATGCAAAATTGCACATGGAATATGATCCTATCCTATATTCCAGTTCATATGTTATACCTACCACGGGCATGAATAAGCTCAGAAATTATCAAAATCCACTAAGGCTCATCGAAAACTGCACAAAAAAGGGACCTTGCATAATAATATTAGTCCAAAATAATTGTAAATAACCGATAGAAGGTAAAAGCTATAGGAAAAAGGTAAATGCTTTTAATAAATAGTAAAAAATGATCATTTACCATACCATTTGGTTTTTTCCCCTTATAGTGATTTTGGAGCTCTTTAGACCCTCGAACTTCAAAGGATGATTCCAGGAGCTTTAGGACATGAAATTGACAACCGTTAGGACCAAGTAATTCCTAATCCCATTCTCTTTCAATTCATTACTTTCATTTGACGTTTTAATGGTGAGTTTTTAAGTTTTTGACCACAAAAAATGGGTTTATCATCCCACTCGGGTGACAAGTTATCAGGTCGGGTATAGGGATGGATATACTTGGGAAAAGCAAATCCTACCCGCATAGCCACACACCTGTAGACATTGTGACCCATGTATAGGGTCATGGATGTTGTTTTATGTTTATCCTCAGGTTTAATTTGGATCTAATTAGATCCCAAAAAACCGTCCATAAAGGAAAAAAATTCGTTTCTTGCAAACTCATCCAAAATATGATCAATAAATGGTGTAGGGAAGTTATCTTTAGGAAAAGCTCTATTAAGATATAAAAAATTAGTACAAACATGGATGGTACCCCGCTTCTTATCCACACGAACAAGATTAGATACCTATTTGGTTAGGGGAATCGGGTAGATGAAGCCATCCTTGAGCAACTTCTCTACCTCATCCTTGATGGAAGGCACGTTACAGGGATTCACAACACATAAACATTGCCAAATAGGTTTAGCATTTGGATACTTTTTTATTTCATGTTCATCAATACGGGGATCAATCCCTGACATTTTTTTAGATGACAAAGTGAATACATCGCATAATTCCTTAAATAGCTCTGTGTATGTTTGAATTTCCTCGGGTCAACAATCACCACCGATATAAACATTCTCAATATTACCAAGGGTCCACGAAATGTTGATTGGAATAGTTGGTGATATGTTTTCCATGTTCCTTTTAGCATATATACCATGAGTTCCTAATGGTATCATGGGATGACCAACTTTCTCACTTAAGGTCATCCGAAACTCATCACACTTAATCCGTTTGAGCTCTGAGAGAAAGTAGAATTGATGATGCATCTCTTCCCAAGGTTGTTATGGACTGGGCATGGCCTCGAGAATAAATTCATATGAAGGAAAGGCGTCATTGAGGAAGTCATGTGAGCATGATGAAATGACCACCCAAGCAGGAGACACTAGGTGATCCTTATTAGTATTTATAATCCTCCCTTGACCAAACTGTCTATTAAATTATTTTAGCCTAAATTAGGAGTTTTATTTAATTATTGGGTCCACTAGTACCATTGGGTCCACTTGGCATAATGGGGCCACATGTACCAGTTACTAGAGTGTGGGGAACATCGATAGAGGCTAACTTTCACTGACTGCACTTGAATGCATCAAATTAGGCGCCTCCTAGGACAATCCCTACATTTTAGGAGAATCCCTACATTTTAGGGATTCTTGTCACCAACCTCCTTCAATTACTTGGATTTGGAACTAGTTAAGCGTAGTTATTCTCCAGTTACTTTCAGTTAGTTCACTTTCAATTCAGTTAACACCAATTATGCATGGCTGCATGTGGATAAGACACCTTTTCTCAACTACCACTCCAGTTATACTCAGTTAATTGATTATAACTGATTGAGTGACTTAGTTAGACATTTGGAGTTAACCACTTGGAATTCGATAGTGATTTAGAAATATTTAGTTAGACATGAAGTCAGATATATAGTCAAATCCAGTTGATAGATTCGAATTCATCCTTGGTGATTCGAATTCTTTCCTATGTAACACTATTGTAACACCGGATTATGTAATGAAAATAACACTATAGAGTCTTTAAGCAATACTTGTCTGTTTCCCATGAGATTTGATCTGTTTAGTTTGTATAATTCATTCATATTCATCGCATCAATAATTTGGACTAATTGCTTCAAGTCTTTCTACTCTAGCAAGCTTCAAGTCTTTCTACTCTCCATTGAACACTAGAAGCAGTTGGGCTTCCATAGAAGTCTCGCAAAGAGTTCCTTGCTTCCTTTGAACTTATTCTGAGTGGCGATGCGGGCATGACGGGCCCTAAGAAAGAGTTCATGTCGAGAGGGAAGGCTTGATTCTAACATATTTCAAATGATTTTGGTTTTGCAGTGAAATTTCTATTGGTGCTACGTAGCTTGTGTGGAGATATTGTATTTTCCAGCAGGAGAATTATAGATTCTCAACTCTCCACACCTTCGATCCTAAGACCATTCAATTATGTTGATTGGAGGGAAGATATGCAAGTTTCCTTATGTAACAAGGGATACATCATGATAATACTTGGAAGGGAGGTTGATCTCCATCATCCAACAAAGAAAAACAAGTTTATGAACCGCTTAGATGAATCTTTCGGTTATCTATGTACTCACATATCTAGATATCTCCTCTTTCACCTTGAAGGTTTGAGGAATCCTAGGAAATATCGGGAGAAGCTTGAAGTCTTGTTTGGAAAGAAAGATGAGCTTCGGGGACACATTCTGGAGAACGAGTTGATAGCCTTACATCCCAACAGTTTCGAGACTGTGCAACAATTCTTTACTAAATTCAAGTCTCTTGCACTTCAATGGAGACAGTGCGTAATAGAAGGAAAGGATGAGAAGCATGTGCTCTCAATAATTAGCAAACTAGGTCTTGATTATTCTGTATTTGTCTCAATCTTCCATTCCAAGAGAGCTTCTATTCCTAATTGGAATATTCCCTCACTTGACTCCTTTTTCGAGTCCTTAATACAGGAGCAAGAGAAGTTAATCCATATGGGTTTCATCAAGACTTCCAAAGATCAATCCCTCTTAGTGACATACTCTAACAAAGCACAAGCTAAAGGGATGTCTAAGGGAAAGGAGCATAAAAAAACTAATTCGAAGCCTAAAGAGAATAATAATACTTCTCAAAGAGATTTGGGCTCTAAGAAGAAGAAGTTATAAAACAAGATGTCTCCCTATTGTATGAGGGGTTTTCATCCAGGATACTCTTGTATGAAGAAGCAAGTTGACCAGCTTATTTCTCTCCTCAATCCGAATAACATTGCTCTCCCACAAAGAGAAAATAATATGATGGTCCACAGACATAAGATGATGAAATGTGACATGCCTTGAAGGCTACCCTTACTCAGTCAACAACATATTTTTTATTATTCTGGAGCATCCAACCATGTGGTTTCCTTCAAATAATATTTCTCTACCCTCACACTATCAAAAGGGACTAATATTCACATGGAAGATGATTCCCAAATTCCAGTAGAAGGAAGGGTCTCAATGATAGAGAAGCATGTTGATTTCAAAAATGTCTTCTATGTACCCTCCCTTGCAGCTAATCTATTGCCTGTTTATCAGATGACCCATACAGACTCTCCCAAGAGAGTTACATTCGATTCATATATAGTTGAGATCACAAAAAAAGATACTAGAAAACTCATAGCGAAAGGTATTGCAAATCATTATACTAAATCTTATGAGTTATCACATTATTTACATGTCTTACCTCCTACATATTTATTGTCTGATGCTAACAACACCAACAATATTTGGCATGATAGATTTGGTCATATTAATTTCAAATATCTCCAACAACTCCACACTGATAAAATGGTTGAAGGTGTACCTCTCATCCAAACTTCTGATGGAGTATATTCTGGTTGCTTGGTAGGTAAGCAACCAGATAAGAGGTATGAAGTTGGGAAGGCACGTAGATCTACCTCTATACTTGATTTGATACATAGAGATGTGGTTGGACCTATTCCCACAAAATACATTAATGGTTGCAGGTATTTCCTCACCTTTATTGATGATTGTTCTAGGTATTGTTGGATCTACTTTGTGAAACATAAATCTTAAGTTTTTGAGATTTTATAGTTTTTAAAGCTATGGTTGAGAATAGCTTGAGTAAGAAAATCAAGTCCATAAGATATGATAAAGGAGGAGAGTACATCAAAAGAGAATTTCAGTATTTCTGTGAATGAGAGGGGATTCGAATGGAACACTCAGTTCCATACACACCAGAACAAAATGGTGTGGCTGAGAGGAAGAACAGATCACTGAAGGAGATGGAAACATGGATTCTCCATGCTAAGAATATTCCTCTTTCTCTTTAGACAGAAGCTGTAAATTGTGCTTCATATTTGAAGAACAGAGTGCCTCATAAATCAGTGGTTGGGGCCACTTCATTTGAAGCACTGCATGGGTATAAGCCCAATGTCTCTCATTTGATATTTTTTGGTTCCAAAGCTTGGGCCATAATACCACTTGACAAGAGGAAGGCCTTCCAAGCCCAAAGTAGCGAATACATTCTGCTGGGATATGCAGAAGATGGAAACGCATACAAGTTGATGGAGGTTGCAACTAGGAAATGCTTCATTGAGCGAAGTGTTCAGTTTGAAGAAGATCAATTGTGTGATGCACTACCATCCAAAGCACAAGAAGGTATAAATAGTCTTCCTCCCATTTTTTATGATGATGATTTGTTACATGTTTCATATTCATGTGAAGAGGACCAAGACCAACATGATCCTATTATTAAGGCTGAACCTCATAAGATTCTAGATCCAAATCCTACACCCATTCCAAACCAAAGGACTAAGCCTATATGGGCTCAAAAAAACATTGAAGAAATTGGGAATGGTGCTTGAAATCTAGAAGACAGAAGGAGAACTAGGTCCTAGTATCAAAATGAGAATGCTACACTCTCTCTAACAGATTATCTCTCTACAGAGTGGTGCAACAAAATTCCAGGTTGATGCCACTTGATGATAACGAATGATCAGCTACTTGGCCCACAAAATAAGAAACTTGATCATTCTCTACCTTTTCCATCTAGAAGAAACACACAGATTCATCAGTTCAGAAAGACATTAAGAGGTTCACATGCACAACTTTAGGATGCTACTACACAGAAGAACCATGTACCGCTGCAAATTGCAGCAAAGTTTTTTGCAAGTTATTTCCCAAAGAGGAATTTTTTTCTCCTAAGAATAGTTTTAATTTCACATTCTTGCTTATTTTGAGGAGGGGTTTTCCATGAGGGTTTCCCCTATTTCCTCGATTTATTAAGCAAATTTTTTTATATTTTAGACTATTTGTGGGTGACTTTTCTCCTTGTTTCCAGGGCCCACAATTGTCCAAGTTAGGATTCAGTGGGGGTGTTAGGATTTATAATCCTCCCTTGACCAAACTGTCTATTAGATTATTTTAGCCTAACTTATAAGTTTTATTTAATTATTGCATCCACTAGTACCATTGGGTCCACTTGTCCTAATGGGGCCACATGTACCATTTACTAGAGTGTGGGGAACACCGATAAAGGCTAACTGCCACTGACTGCACTTGCATGCATCATTTTAGGCGCCTCCTAGGCCAATCCCTACATTTTAGGAACCACTGGGAGTCTCAACACCAACCTCCTTCCGTTACTTGGAGTTGGAACTATTGAATCTTAGTTATTCTTTAGTTACTTTTAGTTCAATTAGCACTAGTTATGTATGGCTGCATGTGGATAAGACGCATTTTCTCACCTACCACTTCAGTTATACTGATTTAATTGATTATAATTGATTGTGTGACTTAGTTAGACATCTGGAGTTAACCACTTGGAGTCTGATAGTGTTTTAGAAATCTTTAGTTAGCCATGCAGTCAGATACAATCACATTTAGTTGGTAGATTCGAATTCATCCCTAATGATTCAAATTCCTTCCTATGTAACACTATTGTAACACCAGATTATGTAATGAAGATAATATTATAATTCTTTGAGCAATACTTGTCCATTTCCTGTGATATTTGATTTTTTCAGTTTGTATAATTCACTCATATTCACTACATCAATAATTTGTACTCATTGCTTGATGATCTAAATGGCACAAGTGACAACAATTATAACAATCCTCCTCCCCTATCCGTGAAGGGGAAGGACTAGGGTCTGTAGTGACATTGAATAAGGATTGGTAAGTGATCAACACTATAGACAATTGCATTTCTATGCCAGTGGTTGTGGGACCTTTGTTAGAATTACCTAGAGAAGGAAGAGTTCAAGGATCGCTCAAATAGGTAGTATGAAATGAGACTATACTCAAAGGTGATGGAACACAGTCAGGCATAGAATCATTATCTAGAATCAATGTTAGAAAATTAAAGGTTCCCATGAATGAAGGATACATTCTGATACCAACGTTCTCAATTTCTGGTTGAGAATTATCAATTAATGGGATAGTGGGACCTAGTGATGCCGAGGAGCCAGAATTATCAAATGACAATTGATCAATTGTCACAATTTTATTTTCGTAAGGAAAACAAACAACATGAAATACTAATGACATAATCACTTTCATTGCATAGATCTAGTTTCTACCTAGTAACAAATTATAGTAAAGGAGCACATCAACCATCTCAACCTCAACTGGCATGGTCTCCCCCCCCACTTGGACCTAAAGGGAAGGAGTGATTTCATGTGATCTAAAGGAACTCCCATAAAAAACTATCAGCATAGTCATGGGTTTAGAAAACAAGGGAGAGCCAAGGCCTTTCCAATAGGAAAGAGACATCATAGAGGTCACAACACCTTCATCAATAACTGTATGTTTAATGATGTTGTTCAAACACTCCACATGGACTTGAAAGCCACATGATAAGGCAAGTGAGGCTAGACATTGCGAGCCTTGAACCTAGAAAAACTAGGTTGTTTGTGTTAGTTGCTCCTAAAGCGGCTAACAACGCTTTCCTCTACGAGAGGCAAGTATGAAGCACTTGTAAATACGACATCGCACGGGGAGTCTAGCCCAAATCCTCAATGATATAATAGTATTGGGTATCTTGGGCATTGGGATTGTGTCCCAAACTCTTCAAGACCTCTTTAGGTATGTATGGTATAATTTTAGGTTTGTCAGTTTGCAAAGAAATCTCTAGAGATAGAGGCTCTATACCCATGGTGGGCATGGAAACATTTAGAGCCAAAATATAGCTCATGGGTGATATTAAAGGGGTTAGAAATATTTAATGAGAGAATTTTAAGGTGAAAATATTTTATTTAAATTTAAGTAATTCCTCCAATTTATTAAATAAATGACAACGATTAAATACTCCTTTCATACCATTTCAACAAACATGTCCTTTCAACACGGAGTTGTGTCATTTCAATAAACACACCCTTTCAAAAATGTGTCCTTGCAACCTGGAATCTTCATCAAGTGCGCCTTTTCATTTGTTAACGTTCTTTTAATTTATCTTCTGTTCATTAAAACACATACTATGTTTTATACTCTTTCTATGGGATAATAGACTTCTTTTTATATTCTCTTAATTTATTCATGTAGCTTAACTGTCCCTGCATACTTCATTAAGACCGCTGGCATACTTTATACACAGTCATACATTATTTTTCCATTGATTTGGTAGGTTTATTTATCACACTTGTGATCACTAGAATTATCTTATGTCAACAGGAAGTCTTTCATAACACATAAGTCTTCATTTATTTCAACAAGAAAAAAAAACCATTTTAGATCACTTTGTGAGAAAATATTCCACGACTTCGATCATATCGGCAACATAAATCCAACATCTCTGATTGTTTCGGCGTTGACTCATGAGTCACCTTCAATGGTTTTGGTAGTCATCTCTTAGAGATGCATAAACTTCCTCTCTGACCGTTTCGGTGACAACTCATGAGTTTCCTTCGATAATGTCGTCGGACTTCTCTCAAAGTTGCAGAAACTATGATCCCGATCAACAGATTGTATCAGAGTATCAATGACATTGTCACTTTTCCTCAACATACCGACGTATCGACGTATCAACGAAATTAATTGAGTCTTTCGACATTGTACAAGCGAAATTATACTAAACTCTTCGACCTTCATAACGACTGGTTGAGTTGTGTCGATCGTGTCACAACAAATGGATGATTTTCGCCGACCGTGTTGCAATGACTAGGTGAGTTACTTAGACGGTTTCACAGTGACTTATTCAATTTTCAATTTTGTCAGATTGCAACAATGACTTCCTAATAACACTAGAACATCATCATGTGGTTTCCTTGCCTCACCACACATGCCACATCATCACTTTCTTTGACATTATTAAACTTCTTTGACATCAACGACAACTTAAAAACAATAGTGGGAGTGAAGTTGGAGGAGCGTGGTCTATCAACTGACTAGGTCCTCTAGACTGACTAGAGACTAGTCGATTCAGTTTGTCAAGTCAGTCGGGTCGACTAACTAGATAGTTATAAAGTTATGAATGAATAACTGTTTATATGCACTATATAATAGGCTAGTGAGCTAGATGATGTAATGTTCCTTTTATACATGATGGTCTAATAATATAAGACAACTTATTGCTCTTCTGACCATTACTTGTAATCTTTCTTATACCTTTATGTATATATGTATGATATTGCAACTTGTTATGTATTTTTATTCTAATGGTAACCATATGCAATCCCTTATATTAAAACAAACCCCTACCTACCCTCGTGGCTTGGATGGAAACAAAGGGTTCACCAAATTTTTTTTTGAACATGTAAGTTTCTATTTTGATTTGCTGTTATGACTTTGTTTACTTACATTTCTTTTATGGCACATGTTGTTTTTTAACCATGATAGTATTTACAGGACCAAAGTTAGATTCCATCTCTCTTAGATGTAGCTTGCTTGACTGGTAACCATTAGAGGAAATTTCAACTCAAAATGGGCCTCCAATTTTTTTTAAATAAAATAATAGTTAAAATAATAAAATAATATTTATTAATTTTGGAGGAAGAAAAGAAAAAATCTACTTTTTTTGTTTGTATTTTTGACATATCTCTCTCTATTTTTACTCAAATTTTGATAGGGAGAGTTTGTTGGACGCAATGATGATGTCATCATCACATTTTTTCAGGTATTTCTTATTTAATTCCGCATCCAATGAGCTCTCCCAATCGAAATTTGAGTAAAAACATGGGGAGATATGTCGAAAATACAACAAAAAGTAGTTTTTTTATGATACATATCCCCAAATTTATATTAAAAAAGTGTTTAAGACCTATACGGTATTTCAAATTCAAATCAATTTCATTGGCTAACACATGATGACATGGAATTTGAATTAGAGTTAAAAGGCCCATTTTGAGTTGAAATTTCCTCTAATGAGAGAATAAAATAAATGTTTCCCACCAATCTCCATTCATTGAGGTATCTTTCTAATTAATGACATTAAATTTGGTCAAAGGTTTTTTTCCTTTATGGCTTGAGGGGATAAGCATTCTATGGTTATTAGGGTGCTTGGTCCCTCCTCTTCCAATTATTAACTTTGTTTCTATTCTTTTAGAGGGTAAAAATCAAGTCTTAGGAACCTAGCTTCTATTTGGGGTTTATGTTGATTCTCATACAAGTAAGTGTACTCATAGCTAGATGGAACAATAAATGGTTTATGAACTTATATTATTTTCTTAACTTAATCATCAACTAATTAAATGATTCTTGGGTGCATACTAATATGATGATTGGGGATTGGGTGCATAAACAAATGTTGTTGTCGAATTATACTAGGTGATACCTTGTATCCCTATCAACTCCAAGTTGTATTATAGGATAAGGCTACAACATACTGCAAGTTTGGTTGTACATACAAGAGGATTTTACCAATGAAGTATTACTTGGGGTTTTGTAAAACCCTTGTTCATTTTCTTGTTGGTTGAACCAACTTGTATTTATTAGGTTTATGGGACACATTTGCAATTCCTCATATTTAAGTTATTGTTTAGTTTAGAACTCAAGGGGTTTGCATTGGCATATAACAATATTGTACTTATGAGATGGGTTTTCAAACATTTATGAGAATTTCCTATTTTCAATACATTTGACATATAATCGCACTGCTATTAAATATTGTTTGGTAATTAACTATTTAATTTGTTTGGGTGCCTTGTACTTATGAGATGGGTTTTCAAACATTTATGAGAATTTCCTATTTTCAATACATTTGACATATAATCGCACTGCTATTAAATATTGTTTGGGAATTAACTTTTTAATTTGTTTGGGTGCCTTTGTGTTGGGAAAATGAAGTCCATTCTATGCATTTCTTTAGATGGATGTCTCTCCTCGCTTGCTTTATTATTGTTGCTTTTGACTTAATATCTTTGAGCAATTGTTTTATCTATTTTAACTAGGTGTAACTACTTAACATTTATCTTGTTTTTTTATTTACTCTACTCAAAATGTACTTTTTTATTTTTTTACCATGCATCATGATCAATATTATCCAGGTTTAACTTTGGTATTTCGACCTTGTGTAAATTCGCCCCCGTGAGAATAATTACGCTCTTTATTATACTCTGGATTTGNCATGCATCATGATCAATATTATCCAGGTTGAACTTTGGTATTTCGACCTTGTGTAAATTCGCCCCCGTGAGAATAATTACGCTCTTTATTATACTCTGCATTTATAAAATTAGAACCAAATTAATGATATTGTAGAGTTCTTTACCTAGCCATTTTCATAATAAATTTAGGTACTTTCTACATGTTCTTATGTTTATGATTTGCATAATCTCCAGTGTCTAGTTTTCTCTAATTTTCTTAATATCAAGCATAATNATTTAGGTACTTTCTACATGTTCTTATGTTTATGATTTGCATAATCTCCAGTGTCTAGTTTTCTCTAATTTTCTTAATATCAAGCATACTATATATATATATATTCATTTGTGGTTCACAAACACAGATTACTACGTCCATGGGAATAAGATATATATATTCATTTGTGGTTCACAAACACAGATTACTACGTCCATGGGAATAAGTCATAGGGGTCCCACCCGAAGGGGCCTCACCCTATTCGCTCTAATTATAGAGCTAACTCGACAGGGACATCAAGTGAGACCCTTATATAGCAATGTATTTCCACCCTAGGATTTGACCCCAAGACCTTTTGCTCACAAATTACAACAATCGACCACTTGGGATAGCCCACCGGGCTACACACACACACACATATCCTTCAAGTCAATTTATTTAGTGGTACAAGAATACAATTATTCCAAATCTAATGGGAACTAAAATTGTATTCTATGGTTTTTATAATGAAAAACTATTAGTAAAATTACATATATTTATTTCTTCCATGGTTTAATGGTAAGCAATGAGGTGATAAGTCTTGTATCAAAGTAGAGTTAAGAAATGAATAATATTCAAATTTACGTAAATAAATAAGAAAACAATTTACAAATTAGTAGACTCTTCATCAATGAAGGAAACCTTCCATGGACATCAAAAATAAATGACAAAACCCCTTGATATGTAAACTACTATGGATATTCTACTGGAATAGTTTCTCACAATAAATCTTATGACTTAGTTCTTTTTAGTAGATTATTTCCTTCAAATGGTAAATAAACTCGAACTGTATTTGAAAAATTAATAGAGCAAAGAAATACATAATCCACACAATCAATACAAGATTTACCTTGGA
>LPNX010759914.1:104875-199262 GCA_001517045.1 Pseudotsuga menziesii | reverse complement strand
AAAACCATGGATTCTCCGATCTCTTTTGGGAGACACAAATTCAAAAATTGTTTATAAACATGACTATAATAAATATTCTATATAGAAATAAAAAATAAAAAAAATTTGAAACACTCTCTAGAGGCGGCTCTAAATATATTATTATAAAGAAGTATTCTAAAAGTTTTTTAAGATAATATTTTTCATTCTTCACTTAGATGTAGCTATAAGTATATTATTATAAAATAAGCATTTTAAAATCTTTTTAAGATATTTTTTTATTTTTCATTTTTTTTCAAAAATTACATATTATTTTTTCTATATAATAAATTAAGAAATAAAGAATGTTCATTTTTATGAAAGAAAATAACAAAACAACATTTTAAGAGTCCATTCACTTTTTAATAATTTAAAATTAACTTTAATTATTCCATTTACTCCCTTTTTAGATTAGTTATTCCATTTTTAGGTTAATAGACATTTATAATTTACAATTTGACTTTATAACTAAAAGTCCTCCTCCTAGAATGTGGGATAGGCTTTCGACCTACCTACAAGTGTGCAAGTATTCTCACTGAGAGATAGGGTGTATGTAGTTGGGTCTAAATGCATGGGGAGATAGGTGGCTAGGGTTTAAATAGATGAAAGCTTAGGTGATTAGTTAAGGATGTGTTTCAAAATTTAAAATAAACACTTATAAAAGAAGTATTTTAAAAGTCTTTTTAACATAAAATTTTATTCTTCATTTTTTCATAAAGATTACATATTTTTTTTCCATGGTCTAATACCAAATTAATAAATGAAAAATATTCAATTTTATGAAAGGAAATTACAAAACAACAATTTAATAGTGCATTGACTCTTCAAAAATTTAAAATCAACCATTTTTAGGTTGATAGACATTTATATTTTACATATTTTACAATTTGAGTTAGACGAGGAAATGTCCTCTTCCTAGATTGTAGGAAGATAACTCTAAATATTTATTTTATAATAGTTATTCTAATTTAAAATAAGAATTTATAAAAGAAGTATTTTAAAAGTCTTTCTAAGATAAAAAAAATTTCATTCTCTACTTTTACAAAAAATACATATTATTTCAGCCAAGTCTAATGACAAATTAAGAAATGAAAAATGTTCAATTTTATGAAAGGAAATAACAAAACAACAATTTAGGAGTCCATTCACACTTCAAGAATTAAAAATCAACTTTAATTACTCCATTTTATATGTTCATAGACGTTTATGATTTACAATTCTACAATTTGGTTGGACATGGAAAGATTCTCTTCAAAAATTTAAATTCAATTTTAATTACTTCATTTTTATAGAAATTAAAAATCAACTTTAATTACTCCATAGGTTCATAGAAGTTTATGATTTACAATTTTACAATTTGGTTGGACAAGGAAAGATTCTCTTCAAGAATTTAAATTCAACTTTAATTACTTCATTTTTATAGGTTGATAGATGTTTATATTTTACAATTTGGGTTGGACACGGAAATATCTTCTACCTAGATTATAGGAAGATGACTCTAAATATTAAATTTATAGTCTTAATCCAAATTTAAATAAACAATTATAGAAACACATCTTCTATATCATTGAAAGATATTATGATATTATATCATTGAAAGATATTATGATATTAAAACTATGTAATTTTGATTCCACGGTAGATAATAACTTATAAGTTACAACTTTTTCATTTTGAAAAAAAAATGATAGTTCTTAGCCTTGTGGCCTAATCATGAACCCAAGTTAAGTAGCTAGTTTGCCATCTATATCAGTTTTTAGTACCAGCATATTCATATAATGAATGCTTTCCCTCTGCTCCCCGAGAGAGATAGTGTTTCATATAATCTTCATGGATGAAATTCTTGAACAAGCATGGATGAGTTTCATCAATGAGTTCCAGTGCTGGACCGATCTCTGCTTCGAATTCGGGAGAATAAAAAACTGGAATCGACAACCTCGCCCTGCAACGGTCTGTTATTGCTCGATGTTCTACGCTCTTGTATCTTCCATTAGTCATTACCTGATCACATAGTAAAGATTAAGAGTTTTTGTATATAAAGTCAAATCTCATTTGGTTAAGAAAGCTATTAATCTATAAAGATCATAAAAAAGCGAGTAAACGATTTACCTCTATCAAATTCCCAACGTTAATAACCAGAGCATAAGGATTTGGTTGCACAGCTATCCACTGGTCATCTTTGCGGACATTTAAACCTACTACTTCATCATCCTGCAGTAAGAGTGTAATGCCATCCATGTCTGCATGTGGGCTTAGGCCAAACACACGATCTGGTCTGGGGCATTGAGGATAATAATTCATTCTCATTCTTTGGAATGGCTTTCCAAACTTCTTCGCAAAGAAATCATGTTTCAACTGTAATGTCTCCGCAATTAAACTCAACAGCTTTTCAGCAAGTCTTTTGATTTCAGTATTGTATGTATCCACTATCTCCCTGCCAAACCAACAATACCATAAGTACAGGGGAGCAATTTTATGTTGTTTAAAATTTAGTATTTGTCAATATATATGACCAAAATATGTTTGAACTTCGAAGTGCACCTGAAATCAATAGGTTGAACTGGCCACACATCTAAATCTTTTAAGTGGGAAGGAGACATTGTCAAACTTAACAAATCACCCCAATCAAGCTTTTGTTCTTCAGACACAACAAACATCTGCCCATAGCCCTGAAGATCTCCTTCCTTTACTGCATACTTCTGTTTTTCCTCCAAAGGAAGCTCGAAAAACTCCTTTCCAACTCTTTTAACACCATCTATTAAGGAGTTTGGGATACCGTGATTCATAACCTGCAAAACACTCACTATAATATATTCAGTTTTTTTTTTCAATAAAATTGATCTGGAAATCTATCAATACTTCTTCATATTTCATGGATAGTAAGATTGATAAACCTTTGGCATTCAATGACAAAAGGACTGACCCCAAAAGACTCAAGACTCAACAAATGACCTCCATTAACTGAAAGCAACGAAGAAAAAGAAACTAAACACTTCTTACCAATTAAGTCAACCCTTAAGACTTAGTTCTTTCTTCCACAAAATGATTCCAAAAATGCAACTTAGTTATTTCTTATACAAAATGATTCCAAGAATGCAAGAATTAATCAAAATGATACCTGGAAGAAGCCCCATTCTTCACAAGCCTGGGCAATCTTCTTAATCTCTTGTTCTTTCTGCAATAGTCCTTCTGAAAGGTTGGCCATGTCAATGATGGGGAGGTCAAGCTGATAATCAGACATGGAAGTTGGTGTTGGATTTTCTTCGTCTCTTCTGATATATCTATCTGGGACTGTTTCTTGCTTCTTCTTCACGAGTTCTTGAACGCTTTCGACAGTAAGAAAAGACTTCCCCCATTTGGGAAGGTTCCTGCGATCAGCGCTCTCACGAACTGAAGCCATTCTTCCAAACACTCGCTGAACAAATAAATTCAGGCAACTTAATTAAACTACAATGCAACTTGCTGCAGGCAATATTGATTGAATGATGAAACTACTGGGACATATATATAGTGTGGTAGGAAGTCAATACGAGATAAAATTCGTCGATAATCAGGAATTTGCATCGAAAGAACAAAACTCCAAGAAAATCTTATATTAATGTCATACATCTGTTTTTATATTACTGGTCAATATTTGAGGTTGCGACAAAAATAAAAAGTGCTTCCTTTGGATATGCCCTCAGGGTTTTTATTGTGCTGCTTTTGGTTTGTGTGGAGTGTCTTTTTTTGGGAGATTTGAGTGGGAGATTTAGCCTAGCATGTTTTGATATGGCTATATATGTTGACTGGTTTCTTTGTAACTCAGAATAATACATTGTAATTCTGAATGATACATTGTATCATGTCTGTTTTTTTTAACCTTTAATTTAATAAAATATCAAGGAATTGACTTTTTCTTCTTGAAACAAAAAGATATTAAGATTACATAATTAGTGTGTTACTAGTTTTTAAAAAACTAAATCTATTTATATAAAACTAAATAAATTTTAAGTAATTTTTTAAAATCTATTTATATAAAAATAAATAAATTATAATTTGATGATTTTCCAATTATTGGTTTCTACTTCTGCTCATTTTTAAATTAATTATTACATCAGAATTACACCTAAAAAACATTTACACCCAATTTTTTTATATTCTTCTGAACACTTGGTGAATCCTTTTTAATACAAAACATTCTAGTCTATGAATAAGTTTTAATAATGATATTTTAATAATCCTAATCATTCGATAACTCAGAAATGAATGTCAGTACTCGGAAAAACCTTGATACAATTACAAAATCCATTTTACATTAAAAAAAAAATATAAAAAGTTTTTTTTTCATGTAAAATGGATTTTGACTTATTTTCCATAAAAATGGGTGGCTTATGACTTGTTTTCCATAAAAATGGGTGGCTTATGACTTGTTTTCCATAAAAATGAGCTCACGAGCGACGTACTATGTATATGTAAATAGTATAGTTGACATAAAATGGGTGGCTTATGACTTGTTTTCCATAAAAGATTGATAGGTGAAGATAATCATGTAACTTTGGCAAAAGCTTTTTAGACTTTGTACTTATATGAGACTTTGTACTTATAGATGAGTCATGGAGGTGCTCGCAAGTAAGGTATACATATATATTAATATGCACATTTTCACCTCCCGAGAGATAAATGGAAAACTATGCACACCTTCATCACCTATATTAATATGCACATTTTCACCTCCCGAGAGATAAATGGAAAAATATGCACACCTTCATCACCTATTTTGATAATACTTTTAAAAATAAATGATTTACAACTATATAAATTTGTAATCTTAAATATATAAATATTATGATAAAACAAATTATTAATATTTAATTTAACATCTTTGTAAGTGTATTTTTTTTAATTGAGTTAGAAAATTTGGGATAAACTTGGCATGAATTAGCATCTTTTTAAATTACTTAAATTAGCACTAAGGTTTAACGCCCCAAATAGAGTCATCTTTGGTACTCTATTTGGAGCCTTCTTTAGTGCCTAAAATTGTGACAGGGTTGAAGCCCTCTTTAGTGCTAAGAGTAATTTCTGGTTTAACACCATAAATAACACCTAAAAGAGGACATTTGCTCCACTTTGAACATATGATTGAGGACCACATGTGGCGTTCACTTTAGCACCTAGTTTGGCATCCATGTTTGCTTCCACATTAGCGCTATGTTTGGCTTCCACTTTAATCCTGGGTTTGGTATCCACTTTAGCACCCACTTTGGAATCCATGTTTGCTTCCACATTAGTGATGTGTTTGGCTTCATGTTTAGTGCCAAGTCTAGTGTCCATGGTAGCGCCCAATTTTGCATCCTTGTTGCTTCCACATTAGCACCATGTTCGACTTGCAATTTAGCCCTAGGGTTGGCATCTATGTTTGTACTCAATTTTGCATCCATGTTTGCATTCACATTAGCACCATGTTTGGATTCCACTTTAGCACTAGGTTTGGCATCCATGTTATCACCTAGTTTTACATCCATATTTACTTCTACAATAGCACCATATTTGGCTTCCCATTTAGTATCTAATGTTGTTTCCCATTTACAACCTATGTTTTCTTCTTGTTTTGATTATGCATTGGCTCCACATTTAGCTTCCCATTTAGCACATAGTTTGCTTCCTTATTGGCTTCTGGTTTTTCTTACACAGTGGCTTCTTATTTTGCTTCTGCAATAGCAATACCTTTGGCTTTCCATTTAGCACCAAGTTGTGCTTCCAATGTTGCTTTTGCATTTGTGCCAGATTTGGCTTCTATTTTAGCTCTCGGTTGTTCTTCTCTTTTGTTTCTTTGTTAGAAACACATTAGGATTCCTATTTAGTGCCCACATTTGCATCCAATTTCTCATCATTTTTTTTTCACGTTAGTACCATGTTTTTCTTTCACATTAGCGCCACATTTTGCTTCATGTTTATAGTGTCAAGTTTTGCTTCATTTTATGACCCTTTTATTATATTTAGTTCATTAATCTCAATTAAATAATAATACATATAATTTGAATATCTATCTTTCTATATCTCAAAGGCTCTCTCTCTCTCTCTCTCTCTCTCTCTCTCTTAATTGGCCTTTGAAAGGATATATATAACTTCACTTAAGAGGTTTTTAGCATTGGGAATGGGCCGTAAGGCCTTGCACATGGTTAGGGAAGTAGACATAAGTCATAATTCTATAGCAGCATGTATGAGAGAGAGAGAGAGAGAGAGAGAGAGAGAGAGAGAGAGAGAGAGTATTGAGCCTTAAAATATACCTTTAATGCATAAAGACTGAGTTTCCTCGTGGTTTCCTCCTTCGACTATTCTCAAGGTACCAATACCCATACATAGTAATCAAAACCTCCTAATGATGCAAATACCTCAAATAAAAGGAAAATGATACTCCTAAGAGGCGGGGTGTAATGGTTTGAGGTAGTGTACACGATGTTAGATGCATAGAAAGTTATCTTATCTTGCAAGGGCCCATTTTCCTTATTGAATATGTCCAAGACCTTGCAAGAAATCCTTGATGATGAAAACCTTCTAATGGTGCCCATTCCACTAATTAAAGGCCAATTATCCCTTGGGGATTTCATGCATGGTGGTTTGAGGCCTCACTCATGTCCCTTGAGCCATATAAGAATCCTTTCAAGTCCAATGTTTGGGTTTCATATCTTGATCTTGGTTAAGGATTCAATAACAATACTTAGTTCCAAAAACTCAATGGTGCTAGTATGCCACTCAGAGGTGAAGGATCACTTTGCGAGGTCACGTGGTTTATTTGAGATGTTGTTTTTGGCCTTGGATGCATGAAATATTCCTTTAGGGATTATCTCATATTTTCCTCCCTTAATCAAGTTGAGGTCCTCATGACCCATATCTCATGCTCTAAAGCTTATTATCCCCAATTTAAGGTCAAATATCCCTTTGGGAGATCACGTGCTTTTTCTTGAGGATTCCTTATTGGGTTTGGATCCTCTATTATTCATTTAGGGCTTAATTAAGCCTTGGGGTTTTACCCTAATGATATCAAAGGCACACATATGCATACATACTACTTAAACCTTGTAATTCTTCCAATATCCCCACTTTCAAGCAGGGGATATGCTTAGGACGTCATGTGTGGTTGATCAAGGTATACTAGATTTTTAATGTTGAATGATTAAAATTTATGGAGTAAGGGTTAGCTTTCCCTAAGGAATCATGTGTATTTTTTTAAAGTGTTGTTCATTGAACAAGGTGCTTTAAATATTACTTTGTGTCATAAAGCATTGGATTCCTCCCTTGATAATGTCTATGATCGTAGTACCCACAACTACTACTCAAAACCACTTGATGACACCAACCACCACTCAGAGAACAATAATACCCTTAAGAGGCCATGTTTGGTTGTTTCCAATGTCCTTATCTATGGATTCCTTAAAGCTTTCTCTAGTACCTAAGTCCCAAATTTACTCCCAAAACCATGTCTAGATATTGGAGACCTATCCTTAGTGCTAAAAAAATAACAGTGGCATCATATAATCACTCAAAAGGAAAATGTTTTCATCGAGAGGTCATGTGTAGTGATTTGAGCCATTTTTCTTGACCCTATATGTCTAGAATTTTCCTTTGGGGCCTAAGGCATGGGTTTATTCCCTTAACCAAATCTAGGGCCTTAAGACCCATACTTAGTGTTGAAAATACACTAATCACACAAATTTCCCTAGTTGGAGGTTAAGCATAGCTTTGAAAAATAATTTGTGATGGATGAACACATTATTCTTCACCCTATATGCTTATAAGATTTATTTAAGGACTAAGGATTGGGTATCCTCTGCGAAAATGTCTGAGGCACCAAGAACCATACCTAGTGCTTGAATTTTTTAATGATTTCCATATCCCCACTTGAAGGCCAAAGGCCCCCTCAAGAAGTCATGTGTGGTGGATCAAGGTGCCACTCATGGAGATTGATCCCTAGAAGCTATATTAAGATCTTAATACCTAATTATTCTCCACTAACTATGGTTAACATCCTTACACCTATATAGAGAGCTAAAAAATTCCTAATTGTAACCATATCCCCACTCGAAGGCCAAGGATATCCTAAGGTGATCATGTATGGTGTTTTAAGGTGGAGTTCTTGACTTTAAATGCCTAGAAGATTCCTTGAAGGTATAGTACAACTTATGTTTACCCCCCCAATAATGTTTAAGGCCTCATGATATGCTCCTAGTGCTAAACAATTTCTAAGGGAGTTTACATCTCCTCTCAAAGACCAAAGATACCATAGAGAGAGAGTTTGCAATGGTTCAAGGCCTCATTCATGGACTTTGAGTCTTAAAGATACCTTTAATGCATGAGGCCTAAGTTTCCTCCCATGACCATGTTTAAGGATTGGATACCCATACATAGTAATCAAAACCTCATAATGGTGCATATATCCGAAATCAGAGGAAAATGATACTTTTGAGAGGTGATGTGTGATGGTTTGAGGTAGTGTACTTGGTGTTATATGCCCAGAAAGTTACTTTAGGTCTTAAGCACTTATTTTCCTATTTTCAACATGTTCAATACCCTATAGTAAATCCTTGATGTTGAAAAGCTTCTAATGGTGCTCATATCACCAACCAAAGGCCAAATATCACATGGCGAGTTCATGCATGGTGGTTTTAGGCCTCACTCATGGCTCTTGAGCCCCATAAAATACCTTTTAAGTCCAATGTTTGAGTTTCATTTATTGATCTTGGTTAAGGACTCAAGACCAATACTTAGTTATAAAACCTCAAATGGTGCTAATATTCCCACTTAGAGGTGAATGATCCATTTGGGAAGTCATGCGTATTGGTTTCATGTTTTTGGCCTTTGATGCACGAAATCTACATTTAAGGCCTATGGGATTTGTTCATCCCTTAATCATGGGTTTTTATTTTTATTGATTTTAAATATTATGATAAAAATGTTGGTCTTATGGGACCTTAAAAAAGGTGAGGTATCATTTGGTTTTCTTTACAATTTTATTTTTTCAATTTAAAAACTTTAAGATAAGTAGTTATAGATCACTATGTTTGTGATGAGTTAAAATATTATGAAGGTCAATATTATAGCAAATATTTTGAAATTGCACTTTAATGTCGGTGTATGTAAGACATTATATGAGAAAGTGACTTTCATTTTCAACCCTCTTACTATTACAAATATGCCAAATTCGTCCATATCACGATGTTTTATGACTTGCCCAATGTCCTATTGCACTATATTGGATCTTGTTAGAGTTTGTTCTTATTTTAGCAATGTCGATTTTCTTCTTTACGCTAATTAAAATAGAGAGATACTTGTGATGTTCTAAATAATGTTTGATCACCTTCTTATAATATCTTATTTAACCAAGACATGGTGTCTTTATGCCAAACTCCTTAAGTTGTAAGTTGTTTTGATTAGAATATGAAGCAATCTTAGGATGCCTCTTTTCTCCCATGTTGTTTATCTTGTTCTTGTGTATTAAGCATCTAGTCATATCCATTCTCTAAATAGGGTAGAGATTCACTTCTATGAAGATGATATGATAGGGTGTATTGCATTTAATTTTGAGATTATATGTTATAAAAAACTTGGATAATTTTCTTTATCCTTCTCCATGATTCTCTAGAGATGCTACAACCCCAAACTTCACATCCATATAAGATAGTAGAGGTGACACGAGTCTCAAAGAGGAGTTTCTTCTTATCCCAAAAGAAAGGTATACTAAATATTTGCAATCATTTTCAAGTCCATAATAAGCTTCCTACCCTCCATTAATCCTTTTTCTGAATGCTATAGTTCTAGTTAAGCTCATGATAAATATTGATTCCAAGATATTTTTATGAAGTCACTTCCTCCAAGTTATTGTTATTAGACATGAAATTAATATGTGATATTTTGGGATTTGATTATCATAAGATTTGTTTTGTTAGTGTTACTAGTCATACCCATACTAGAGCAAAAATCCTTAAATTTTTTTAGTTGGCTATCGAGATCATAGGGACTCCTCACTATAAGAACAATAACATTAGTGTAAGGAAGAAGGATGATGACAATACTAGTCAAAGTCATGACAGTACAACCCGCGTCCTCCAAACAACCCTCCATCATGCACAATTTAAAAAATAAATATCAATAAGAAATAATTATTAATTACATATAATTATTTTTTCATAAATTTAATAAAAAAATTGATTTTTTTGGGTACTTTAAACATGTTGCAATTTGGAATTTTTGTCATATTTGTTTATACCATTTTAATAGAAATTTGGTAAAAAATTGAGAATATATAAAGTTGTTGAGATTGCATGATTGGGATGCAATTGGAGTATTTGAGGGAATTAAATCCATTTAATGCATTAAAAAAAGCAAGTTAATCAATGAATGATAAGAATTTGCCCTAAAATTGTTTAGCCCTATCATGATGACGGTAAGCTAAAAAAAATCCAAATCATACTTTTAGACTACTTCTTTTTAAACTATAATTATTGCAATAAGATAAATTAGACATATTGCAGAATCAAATAATATAAAAGAGATATATAATATATATAATCTAAATAATATGCACATATTCACTCCTACATCCACATATGAAAGAATATGCACGCCTTCTCTCCTACCCCACCTATGCACACCTTCTCTCATACCCCACCTTTTTAAAGAATATACACACCTTCACTCCTATCTCCCCTTTTTAAAGAATATGAACACCTCCACCTCCACCTCCACCTTTTTTTAAAGATGACTCAACTTACCTCCAACTCTACCTTTTTTAAAGATGACTCAACTAGGTAGGCACAAACGAACGAAATATTAAAGAATATGCACATTTTCACCTCCCCATACGAAACTGTGCATATGAGTGGGAGGTAAAATATGTACAATTAATACACATACCTTCACCATTCATCGATAGAAATATTAAAAATAAACAACATAAAATTATATAAATTTGTAATCATTAAAAAATCAATAATTTTCTATTTTTATTGATAACTTTATTTTTTTATTTTTATAAATCACCACAAATCACCATCCATTTGATAGAAATATTAAAAATAATTAAATTAAATTAATTAGACATGGTGAAATATGTACAATTATGTACACCTTTTATTTTGATAACAACTTTAAAATTAAACAACTTTAAACAACTTGTAACTATTCATGTATAAAATGTATGAAAAAATATAAATATTTTTAAAATTTTATTTTATTAGTAATTTCAACAAAACTTTCATACCTATATAGATGAGTCGTGGAGCTGGGGACATAAGAGATAGAGATGTATATATTATGTGCACATTTTCACCTCCCCATGTGAAACATATAAATAGATATAAAAGATGTACTATTAATATGTACACTTTCATCACCTGCTTTGATAACGACTTAAAAAATAAACAACTTAAAACTATACAAATTTAATTTGCAACCATTCATGTATAATATATTGGAAAAATAAATAAATAATGTTCTAATTTTATTGGTAACTTTGAAAAAAATACTTTGTAGACCATATATGTGACACTCTATAATCATAGAAATGAGTCATGGAGGTGGGGACAAAAGAGGTAGAGATCGATATACGTACATTTTTACCATTTTTGATGTAGTTCTTCCTCACCTATTTTGCGGAAAAAAGACGTAGTTATTCATCACTTATTTTGATAACTATTTCAGAAATAAAAAAACGACTTAAAATTATACAAATTTGTAATTATAAATAATATAAAATTATAATAAAATAAACAATTAATTTAAATTTAGTATTTTTTTGATGTTTTTTGTTCTAACTGAATTAAAAAATATGATGCTAAAACTAGTGCAAATTAACATTTTTTAAATTGCTTAAATTAGCATTAGGTTTAATGTCCCAAATAGCCCCATCTTTAACACCCTTTTTAGTGCCATATTTAGGGGCTAGGTTAACACCTTCTTTAGCTCCTAAAATTACAATGGGTTAGAACTCTCTTTAGTGCCATGAATAATTCTTGGTTTAGCGACATAACTAATACTTAAAAAAGGACATTTGCTCCACTTTAAACATTTTATTTAGTGCCACATGTGGTGTACAGTTTAGAACCTAGTTTGGCATCCAAGCTTGCTTCCACATTAGTGCTATGTTTGTATTCCGCTTTAGTGCCAAGTTTGGTTCCCACTTTAGCATTCACTTTGACATCGATGTTTAATTCCACATTAGTGCCATGTATGGCTTCTTATTTAATGTCAATTTTGGTGTCCATGGTAGTGCCCAATTTTGCATATTTGTTTGTTTCCACATTAACAACATGTTTGACTTCTGATTTATCCTTATATTTTGCATCTACGTTTGTGCCCAATTTTACATCCATGTTTGTATTCACATTAGCACCATGTTTGGCTTCTAGGTTAGCACTAGGTTTGGCATCCACGTTAGCACCTAGTTTGACATCCATGTTTACTTCTACAATAACACGACATTTGGCTTCCCATTTAGCACTTAATATTGTTTCCCATTTACCACCTATGTTTGGTTCTTGTTTTGATTAAGCATTAAATCCACATTTAGCTTCCCATTTACCACCTTGTTTTTCTTCCTTGTTGGATTCTGGTTTTTAGGTGTATTGTCTTCTTGTTTTGCTTCTGCAATAAGACCACCTTTTGCTTCCATTTAGAACCAAGTTTTGCTTCCAACGTTGCTTTTGCATTTTTTCCATATTTGACTTCCAGTTTAGATCCCATTTGTGCTTCCTCTTTTGCTTCTTGGTTAGTACCACATTAGGCTTCCTATTTAGTGCCTACATTTGCATCCAAATTTGTGTCAAAATTTTCTTTCACATTAGTGCCTTATTTTTCTTCCACATTAGCGCCACATTTTTCTTCCGGTTATAGTGTCAAGTTTTGCTTCATTGTTATGAATCCTTATATATATATATATGCCTAATTAAATAGCAAATAAAGTATTTAAAAAAAGACTAATTTATTATGTATTTAATTAGGCTTAAAACCTCTTTAGAAAAAAAGAGCCCTTACATTTGGTATTAGAGTAGTAGGCTCCACTTCTTGGGCCTTGAAATCCATAACCATGCCTAAAGGTAATACACGGTACTAATAGAATCATAAATTTATATATATATTTTTACTAAAATTGACTTATATAAAGAGAAAAAAGAAAAAGGAAATCATTGTAAATTAAGAAACCCAAAGACAACACAAAAGTTAACGATACTCATAGTTGTGTTCTGTAAATTAGGAACATAAAATTACATTGCTAATGAAACCATGACTATGTTTATCTTAGGAAACACAAGAACCCATGGTAGGGGTTTCCAATGGACTTACAATTTACAATTAAACTATATGAAAAAAATATTTTGTAGTAGTACAAGATTGTATGTTTTGATTATACCTTTGAAATAGGGAAATCAACACTAATGATCATAGAAATATATTAACTACATACACACTATAATATATATATATATATATATATACTGTCTATTGGGTGTAGCTTAGGTGTTTAGGAGATTTGGTTATTGCGCTCCACACTCGGGTTCGAATCTCGCCGGGGACATTTGATCCTTGGGAGCCCTTGTATGTAATGAAATATTAGGATGGTGAGCTGTTTATCGTGATTAATGTTTCCTAAGTTCATGTATACTTGCCTAGTGAGTATAAGATATTTTCCCAAGTGGATGCAGCCATGGTGTAAAATTGGGCTTCTGATGGTGAACCACTTAATCTCTCTCTCTCTCTCTCTCTCTCTCTCTCTCTCTCTCTCTCTCTCTCTCTCTCTGCATATATATATATAATTTAGAAGTTTTTTTTGAGTATCAAATCCTTCTATTGCCGTTTATAAAAATATATATAGTTTACAAAAGACGATTCCTCCCATCAACAGAACCATAACCCTTCAAGAGAAACAAAAAGAGAGCATGTCTCTAATTACTTGGCACCTATTGTGTGCCCATAAATTTCACCCATACCTCCCTCTTTATGCTCCTTGGAAAGACCCCCTATGTCCAGAGGTGAAGGATTCTTGATGACCCACTTGCGTCTGGAAGGAGGAGTTGCTAACTCTTTGATCACTTCTAGATCAATCAAATTCTTCTCCATGTCCTCTTTAATGTTGGAGGATATATGAATAACTAGGTCTCCATAGCTCTCTCTCTCCATCATAATTTTAGACAATATCTTCCACATAATCCAATAAGGATATAAGTTGGTGATGTTTCCTCTATGCTTGACTTGAATTGCTGCTTCCTCCTCTTCCATCGTCATGATGGAATCCTTTCTGTGCTACAGGACTCCCTCCACATAGCTCTGCTCCTATGTGCTTCCCTCTGTATTTGTTCCTCCCCTCCCTCGACCTTCTCCCCTAATTCTTATCCTCTAGTGAGGATCCATCCCAATTTTCCTTTTACCTCGCAAAATGCATGCCCTCAACTTTTCTATCTTGTTGCCTTTGCCCGTGGATTTAGCATTGAGCCATACCAAAATCAGAATCTTCTTGCATTCTATTCTCCTCCTCTGAAATCCTAACATGGGATTGAACTCCCCCAAATGGATTTTAATGGAGATTGCGTTAAATTCCCTACTCCTATATTCCCTACCCATCCTGGATTCAATCCTTCCTCCAAATACATCTCCCACATGGATTTTGTACTACATCTCCTATTTGACATTCAAATGGAGGTCCTCCTTCGTCCTTTCTCCTCCCTCGGCCTTGATAACAGTTTGAAGCAATTGAGATTGCTTTCCCTTCAACATTTATTCTTATGTAAAGACCAACCCCTCCTATTCCCAGGTTTATCAATGCTTGTTTCCGTCACTTGGATACTCCCCTCCTGGAAAACCATACTCCGACCATCTACCATGTTGCCTCTTGCATGTGGGCCTTCTTCCACATGATCACCCAAATTCGGGGTGTCGAGGTCTTTGAAGGTGAGATTCATGCACCTATATTTGAAGGACCATACTCTCATCTCTTCCCACTTGCATTATTTTATAGAGATACGTTTCTCTACGTTGAAGTTGGCACATAATAAGCTAACACATTAGCTTCTCTTTTGACATGGTTAAATAATAGGGTATGGTTTTTCTTCAAGAGGTTAGAAAGATGCCCCATCCTTCCCTCTAAATTCTAGTTTTTAACCACTTTGGATATCTGACCTTCGACATGAATTTTCCCCGTCATATTTAAAATGACTTGGGAGTCCCCTTCCATGATCGTTGAGAGCCAACCCTGCCTCATCACCCAATTTATCCCATGTATAATACTTTCAAGATATGCTACATTATTGGTTGTGTTTTCAATGTATCCCCACAAAATAGCCACAATATTGCTACTTCTTTTACAAACCACTCCTCCATATCTCGCCTATCCTGGATTTCCTCTAGAAGCCCCATCAAAGTTTAGTTGGAAGGATCCATCTTGGGGGGGTTTCCATTGGGTCTCTCTCTTAGATGAGACAATATTTACTTACTTGCAACCAATAAAGGGAAGAATGGAGTTTACTCACCATTCTTGGAGAATTCTCCTCTCTTTTTCCCCAACTTACACATCACTTTCCCCCCACCGTATTAATTTCAATGTCTCTCCTATTCTAATTGCAATTTCCACCATACCTTCGCCTCTTTCCTGCTCTTCCCCTCGAATATTGTCCTATTCCTCTCTTTCCAACCTTCCCACAAGAGGAATCCAGGGAAGAGTTCCCAAATATGATTTAGAATCAGATTTTTGAAAGGTTTAACATCCCACTCTAGAAAGGATTGGATCATCTCTCTAGGGCACAGTCCTCACCTTCTATAGATCTCCTCTCCTTTTCCCCATAATGGTGTCACAAAGCTACATCTTCCCAATAGATAATTTATATGTTCTCCCTCTTTTCTACACATGATGCACCAATTCGGGCCTATGAATCCCCTTTTTTGAATATTCTCCCAAGTGAATATTCTCCATTGCATGAGGAGCCAAATAAATAATGTATCCTTTGGCCATAGGTTACTCTTCCACATTCTTTTCCATTTCTGTTCCCGGGGAATTTGATTATGTCCAACATATAAATAATATCTTCCTTTAGTTTGAAGACTCTGCATGGTGTATACCCCCATATTAATTTATCGTCATCCCGTTGAATCCTAATCTTTCTCTCCTGCAACAGATCCCATAGTGGTTGCACATATCCTTTACCCTCACCAGATTTTGTCGGTGAATATTCTCTTGGAGGACTGAGAGATCAATAGAGCTAATGATACTCGGGGTTTGTTGCCAAGAATCCATAAAAAATTAGATTTTTTCCACATTTTTGATTTCGAAAAATGAGTGTTTTTGAACCCAATTCCTAGTTTTCTTTGTTGTTTTCCATATGTGCGAACATAACTTGTCTTCTGAGAAGCGAATACGGTTCTTTTTGTCCTACTCTTTAGGATATTTAGTATGCCACATTTTTTCGCATGGTTCATTTTCATATGTTATCCACCTCCACCATATTTTCATTCCCATGATCTCATTACTGACTTCCAGATCTCTTAAAACTAAGACCCCCCAGAAGTTCAAGTGTGCATATTGTTTTCCAATCCACCAAAGCCCACTTTTGGTGTTCCTCCATGCCTTCCCACAGGAAATATCTTTGAATGCTTCTTATTTTCTTTAATATGGTCTTGGTAGCAAATAAAACTGGAAAATATATAAAGGAAATTCTTGGAGGACAGACTCCACCATTGTCAGTTTTCCTGGAAAACTTATTCAAATATCTAAACGTCTAGTTGGCTAGTTTCGCTTGCATATTGTCTACCAGTTTTTTCAAAGATGTTTTTTTAATCACTCCATCTTATATAGGATCTCCAAAAAAATATGTGAGAAAATTACACCGTTGGAAGCCCATAATTTTGAGAATGTTCCTCTTGGTCACCTATGGGGTATTAAAGAAATAAATATGAGACTTTTATTTGTTTATCTCCAATCCACTTTCCCGAAGAAAAGTACCTAAGCATTATTTCAATGCCCTCACCTATTGAACTGATGCAAATCCAAAGAACATTGTGTCATCCATGAATTATTGATGGCTATGGGGGCACTCTTCCTGGTCCATCCATAACCCTTTAATAGAGTTCTCCCTTTCCATTGCTTTCAGCATATGTCCTAGACCCTTTTCCATGATGATGAAAATCAAGGGTGATAATAGATCACCTTTCCCTATTTCTCTGGAATATTTAAAGGGAATTGAAGGTGTGCCATTAACTAAAATGGAGAAAAATGTTGAAGACACCAACTTGAGAATCCATCCAACCCATCCAATCCATCCATCCTGGAATCCAAAGGAATTTAACATTCTTCATGAAGTTCCAACTTAGATTATCATAGGCTTTCAACAGATCGAGTTGAATAAGAATGCATGGGGTTTTCATAATATTTAGATAATGAATTACCTAATGGGTCAGAAGGATTTCATCCAATATTTGTCTCCCTTCCATGAACCCATTCTTCTCTAGAGAAACTATCCACGATACAAGAGGCATCATCCTGTTAGCGATCACCTTCGTTATTATTTTATAGATTACATTACACAATGCTATCGACCTGAATTTACTAGGTCACTCTACTCCTTCTTCCTTAGGGATGAAAGAAATAAATGTATATTTTAACATAATGAGAATCCCCCCCATTCCCCTCGAGTTCTCCACTATCTATAGGAACTCATGTTTTAGGAGGTTCTAACCATTTTGAATTTTTTTATTATAAATCCATTTGGACATGGGGATATCCCCCCTTCCATTTTTTTTACCGGTTCTTCTATCTATTGAGATTCAATTGGTCGCATCATAAGTTCATTGTGCTTATCAGATACAATCCTTGGGATGAATTCCTCCACCTTTTCTATGTGAGTGTTCCTATCAAACACTTGTTCTACAAGAAGATCATTAAAGAAAGAGTTGAGTTATAGATGTATATCCGTCCATGTTTCCCAAGACCTTCCCTCTTTTGTTTTGATTCGAATGATCCTATTCCTATTTTTGTGTTGAATACATTCCCTAGGAAAAAAATTAGTAGTTCTATTTCTTTTTTTGATCCATCCATTCCTAAATTTTTTCTTCCACAATTGCTCTTCCCACTCTTCCCTCCTCTTAAGTTGGATCAACACCTCTTTCTGTTCGATCTTCAGCTCTGAGGTGTAACACTGATTCATTCCAATTCTATGGATCTCCTCCATCTTGTTTTCTAGTCTTGTTTTCTCCTAAAAGATGTTCCCAAAAGATTCCTTATTCCCCTTCTTCACTTTTTCCTTATCAAATTTCAATTTTTGCTAAAATTTGTACATTATTAAGCCTTCTAGGGAATTTATTCGCTCCACCAGGAATTGCTATTCTCCTTGAATTCAGGATGAGAGAACCAAAACTACTCAAACCGAAAGGTTTTGTGAAGATTTTCACCTATTCTCTCCCACTGTAGACTTATGGGTAAGTGATCCAATCCTACTGCTGGCCTGGAAACAAGAGTCAATTTAGAGATCAAGAATCAATCCAACCTCGAAGATATTTCCCTCTCTCATGTTCTCTTATTGTTCCATGTAAGTAGACCATTTGATGTTCTCACATCAACACACTCAAGGTTTTCAATCATCTCTCCAAATCTGAGGCTAGTACTGTGAAGATATCTAACATATTCTTTATTCTCTTCCAAACTATTGATGATATTAAAGTCGCCTCCCAAAAGATAATGCTTCAGCCCCACCCATCCGCTAAGTCTCTCCACAGCTACTACAAAATATTCTTTAGCTGAGACTTAACATGGCCCATATACATTGGAAATAAGCCCTCTGATACTAGTTCCTATTACATGAAATTTTGCAGAAATAATAAGTCTAGAAGTAATTAAATTATATAAACTTGCTTCAAGCGGGTTCCACCAAATTGCAACTCCTCCTGTAGATCCTTCGACATCCACTGCCAAAACTTGGATTCTTTTCCAGATTATTTTCTCCTCCTGCTTGAGATGACTTTTTGAACACTTGGTTTCCTGTATCATGACCACAGAAGGTTTCTCTGCTTCAATCTTTCTTTTCAAAATTCTCTTTTTCCTAAGGATGTGCAAGCCTATTATCTTCCATGAGAGAAAATTCATTGCAAGGACTTGGAAATGGCTTGGGAAGCTTCCTTGATGGTGGGATACTACCCTGATGCTACAAGCTTCTCCTTACTACTTTTATTCTATGGCTATTTCTTTTTCTAACTTTACCCCCTTTTATGATTGCTTCTCCTTCTTTAAGTTTCTCCACCATTACCCCCAATGGTTTTGAGGGATTTGAGTTAAGGATAACATCTCTCAATAACGCCAGCTATTGAGAGGGAATGTACCCTATTTCTAGATATGTGCATGCTTTTTTGATCCCATCTAGATCAAGATCTCCTAGCTCCACATCCTTTGCCTCTTCCATACACATACATCTCTTCATCTTCCCCTTACTCCTCGACATTATTTTGAAATTATTCCTCTATGTTTCCCTCTTTTCATGTATTAAGTTTATCCTCTTCTTCCTCTTACTTATTATCAACCTCTTTCTCTTACACTTCATAGTGATTTGTGATTTGATTTTTTTATGAACTTTCGGTCTGTTTCCTCTCCTTGCATGTCTTTTCCTACTATTTTCTTTTGTGAATCCCTTAGCATCCTTCTCGACCTTGTTCTTGTCTACCCCCCTAATTTATTCAAAGTAAAATATCTAAACATGTTCCCATGCTCATGGAAACACTTGCATCTGAATGAAGCATTCTCGTAATCTAATCTTGGATCCACTCTTCATCCTCCCATGATAAATTGATAGCCTCTAGAAGCTCTCTTGATAAATCCATGTATACACGTATCCGAGCATAAGATATATATCTCACTTCCTTTGTTTGTTCTAAGGATTTGAAAAATTCCCCTATGGTTTTACCTAGATCTTCCAGGATCTCCTCTGTCGAGTACTCTGTTGGTAGATAGTACATGCGTATCCCGATCGACGACACTGTTAGGTCCTCTTTGTCAGGGTTAAATTTCATCTTCCATTGTCTTAGAAAAAGGCCTGCAGAGTTGAAGAAGTAGGGACCTCCATATTGAACTCGGTTCTTATCCTCCATATTAAAGAATATGACGGTGAAGAATCCTTTTCCCCCTAGCTACAAATCGTAATGTCCTTTAGGCTTCCACATTCCATTGATCCACCATGTTAGTGCTTTCTATGATGTCCATATTCCTACAAATTTTCCTATCAATGCATGATCCTTCATGTATTGAATATGATCTCTTAGACCTGCTAAATATATTTGAATACTAGGTTTGGATGACGATTTAGGGACACATTGTCTGGGTTTCCTTGGATATTTTTTAAATCCTAGTATACCTTCAGTATTGTTCATTCCTTCTCCTCCCATTCCCCTAAAAGTATCCCCCCTCATTCTACCTTGCACTCCTTTTCCTATGTCATTCAGGGAGGGGGTCGACCCCCCTCAATGTCAAGCCCATACCTACAACTAGACATGAAGGTACACACTTCATCGCTTCTTAATACTTAGAACCCCCACAAAAAAACCCTAGAAACACCATCGCTCCACCCTCCTTTGCATCATCACTGATTCACCCTCATTAAATTTTCAAGACTAGCACCATGGAAATGTCTAAATTTGGTATGGTGCTACACTCAAATATTCATAGTACAACAAAGAAAAAAATCCCATGAGAAAAATTTCAAATACATTAATGGGTCTGAATTAAAAACAAGCTAAAAAACAATCAAATAGAATGAAGGGTGATGGAATTTGAACTCAAATATATTTATTTATAACAAGTGTATTTCTTATTCCACACTCATTTTTGGTTTAAAAAAACACAAAATACTCAAAATATATAAAGGCCTCGGGGTTTTAGGCTAGAAAAAAGGCAGATTCTTATTTTGGTCACAAGTTTTAGAGTCACTAATCCAATTGAGCTCTATTATAACTCACTTTGAAGCTTACATAAAATCCTCCAACTGATTTCATTTCCTTAGAAGATAGATACTTCTATTTCTTCTATAATCACATGTAAAGTGATGGTTATTGTTTATGGCATAAATTGGGAAATAAAATTTAAAAAAATCCATGAAGAAAACCCATAAATTTAAAAGAAAATGAAGGCAATAACTTGTATATCTTATCTCTTCACCCCTACGAGAAAACAATAGTTTTTTCATTCTCTTTTCAAACAACCTACAAGCAAATAATGGAGTCTTCGTTCCCTCCTTAAACAACCTGCAAACAAGAGAATACTAAGAAGATTGTTAAAACTAGTAACAAGAAAACAAGAAAAGAGAAATAATATTGAAAAATCCATGCTAAATAATAAGGAAAATTATGAGGAATCCTCACCTTAAGAAAATAATCCTTATTAAAGAAACCTTGTCGTGCATAATGCCTATGAGGAAGGAAAAACCGTACCTAAAAAACCCAAGAGAAGAAGAAAGGAATATAAAAGAGGAAGAGAGGAAGAAAGAATCGAGGAAAAAATGAGAGATTAGGGTTGATATCATTTTTAAGGAGGAAATTCCTCTAATTTTAGTTGAGAAAAGAAATTTCCTCATCCTCTTCTCGAATAAGACACATGTCATGTTTTTGAGCTATTGTATTTGAAATGCTTTTTCCCTCTTTATACCAAGTAAATTTGTAATTTAGTGATTATCCTTATGATTTAATATTAATGAATTTTATATAGATAAGTGAGATTAATGATTTTCATTTAACAATTAACCATGCATGTCAAATTTATTTTTAATTATTAAAAAACAATCCTATATAGAATGAATAATTGAAAAGGCTCTATTTTACTATACTTGCTTATATACATTTTTTATGTAAATTATTCATTTTCAAAGTATATATGTGTGTGTGTACACACACACATAATGTTGATGGTTGATCAAGGAGAATTTTTAGAACCTCCTAAAATTATATGTATAATAAATGAGTGAATCACAATAATACATGGAAAACTGTGAAATTTGTTTTATCGATAATTTATATGTATCTAAAATTGTTTGGAGAATCTTTCACAAAATTATATAATGTTGTAAAATATGGGTGAATATTTCAGAGAATTATAAAATCTTGTAAGATTGTGGCAAAGTTTTACTGAATTACAAAACCTTCTAAAATCTTTGTTGAGAGGACATATGTGAGAGAGGTATGATACACAAATAGAGTAAACACACAAAATTTCTATATTGGTATAGTTTTTATTCATTATCAAGGGTAGTTATAAATTCTTGAATTGGTTTTATCCATTGATCTATTTAATAGATTAATGGTTCTCAATACACATCATGTGATAATGCTTATCAATTTGAATAGTTCCCTTATCATCTACAACCACCTTATTTTCATATCCATTAATATAGTTAAATTATCTCTTCTTCTAGATAATGCATGTCTTTATTATGTCTCTCGATAAGTTATTTTTTTTAGTTACCTACTCAACAAGTCATAGATTCACTTCTAACAACAACCATGAGCTAGATGCTCCAACAATGGATTTATAGTAGAGCTATATTGCACAAAAACAATGAACATAAAAAGAATATGGTACAAAAATTAGATGGATACCCTGTACTATGATGTGCAAAGAAAATACACAGTGAATGAAGTAGATTGCACAAGCTGAAGTAAAAGTCATGTATCATAGAAGTGACCGAGTGTTGTAGAGTGCAGAAACGTATATATGAAAAGATCAGAAATCATAGAAGTGCTATAGTAGACACTCCCATAGATTGCAGACTGTTGTGACGTAGATTATAGAAGGATAAGATGCAGACCAAAGAAGATATAGATCAGAGTAGTCACAAATGAGAAGAATCACAAATCACAAATAAGATAAACAAAGATCTCAGTTCTTGATATACACATATTCACTTTAGGGAGGTAGAAAGGGCAAGGAAAGGAAGTTGTAGTTTCCTTCTAGTTGGTGCTGGAAAATACAACAGGGAGTCACAGCTTCCTTCCAGTTGGTGCTGAAAAATATAATAGGGAGCCAATGCTTCCTTCTATTTGGTGCTGGTAAAGACAATGAGGATTTGGTTCTCCCATTCATTCGAATCTGAAGAACGCAAAGAGGATATTATATTATTCAAACATGCCAGTGATTGAACACTGCGAGTGGGTGCTTGTGCAAAAAGGACTGATATCTATTTAGTTTGGTTCCTGAATTCAACAAGTTGGTGCTTGCTCAAATGATATAAGTTCTTACATGTTGGTGCCTATAAACAACAAGTTGATGCTTACAACTAGGTTGGTGCATGAGTGAATCGATGCTCACAATTGGAGATTGGTGTCTCCCATTTATGTAATCAATTTTTATATAGATATAAATAAAGTTATTTTACAGATTTTGTGTGCAACTGTATCCATTACTATTTTTGGCAGAGAATTTTTTAAAGTGCATAATAGTATAATTTGCGCTATATACTGTTTCTCCCCTCTCTTAGCATATATAATAATTCCAACAAATTTTCTAAATGGAAATTGATAATATGATTTGTTTCATTGTATTTGTCAGCAACGTAATTGATTGAATGACTATAATACTTAGTTGGTAGTTGACAGTTAACTCAATGATATTCCAGAAGATGTTTAATGGGTTATGAGTAAATGAATTGGGATAGTCTGCCAATATGAAAATGGGTAATTTGTTTATCATATTCAAACTTTGTATTTTGGTTTTAACATTCCTCTATGTGGTTGAATGTGTTATGTCTTTGAATAATCAACATTCAAGTTTTATAGTCATTTCATGGTTGAGAAAATAAAGGAAAATGTTCATAGACAATTTATTGGGATAACATGTTTATATTCAGTGTACTGCACAGTAAAGGAAGAGATTCCATAGTTTTAACTTGTACATATTTAGTTCTTGAATATGTTTGTTAAAATTGTTATGGAATACTTTCCTGTTTATATAGCCTTGTAAATTGTTCTTAATTGCAACAATTATTTTTTCTATAAATGTTTGAAAGTTTAAGATTTATTTGGAACTCTGTTTCTCAGCCTTATTGTGAATTAGATTTAAGACTGAGAGTCTTGTCTGAAATTCCATTGTTTAGTTATCAAATATGAGAAACAATCTATTGATTTGTATGAATCTTGATTGTCAGTTGAAATCCTGTAAATTACACGTTTAAGCAGTGGCAAGTTTTTACTTAGTTGTTTTCTTGAAATGGATAAGTGTTAAACCTTTGAAATCAGAAGAGAAATTGATGGTTATGATGTCAAAGTTCCTATGTGGACATCTTAGGTTGGAAGGGAAAATACGAAGGATTTGTAACAAGTGAACTCCCACTTTTTCGTAGTGCTAATGTGCCAAAGTGTTGATGCTGGGGTGCCAACTTCGAGATCGAAATACCATTGGCGAATGGATCTCTATATCGATGTTGATTCTAACGAGCCAACACCAAATAACCAATGTTGGTATCATGGTTTCCTTGTGGATTTGTTGTTCAATAACAAGTTAACTGTTGATGCACCAAAGTGCCAAAGTACTTGTGTCAACATTGTGATCAACGTAACAAATATAATTGTAATTCCATTTCAATGCCGAGGTTTTTATGTCAAGGTGCCGACGTTGGTATCAACAACATAATTGATAACAGGATTTAATGTTCTGTCAACACCTGAGGTCTAACGTCAGTAGACTTGAGTTCTGAGGTCGGAGCATCAATGACCAAATTGTAAAATTGATGTGTTCATTTAGCGGTGCTAATTTTTGACACCCGATGTATAGAATGTGAGGAGGGTTTGGTAAAGTTAGGAAGACAGAAATAAAACGTCAAGACTGTTGCTAATTCTAATTAATTAACTTATTAATTATGTTTAATCATTAATTGAGATTCTAACCTATAAATATTTACGCTTCCATAGTAATGAGTTGACTGGGGCTCACTGATAATAATTTTAAATAATTTGAGTTTTAATTGGTTATGCAACCTTTATAGTTCTCTATGCATGTTTTTGGCTACATATTGTTATTCGTGTAGGTGTGTAGCATGCGGGTGCATTACAAAAGAGTGCACTCAGTTAGAGAAAAGAGAATGTGCTATGAAGTTAAATATGTAACATACTTATTATTTGAAGAGTATGTAAGGTGATGTTATCAGATGGGTTCTTTCAAATTTTCCAAGGGAATGATCTACACTCTAATATTATTTGTTTATTAATATGGATATAGTAGAGGCATTGCAAGGAATGAAATCTATTTTTTCAACAACAATAACAAGGAAGAGCTAGTTAAACTTACATAAAGGTTAGATGATATGTACCGACAAATCTATATCCAAATTGGTATAGAAATATACAATGCCAATGAATGTAATGTAAGGTTTAAACCTGTGTAGAGAAGCGAATCATACATATTATTTAATCAAAATAGAGATTACACGACAACATTTGAACACATAAAACATAGAGATTTACCTTGGAAAGCCTTAACCGAGAAAACCAACAAACCTTGGAGCCATAACTCCTATTTTTCATTATCATTATGAATCACTCATAATACAATATAGTTATTCCATAGTCTCCAATACCCTAATCCATTAAACTAGATTAGAAATAGACCCCCAATCCCTTAACCGGGATTAAATTACATATTTTTAGAAAATTCCCAGGGATGATTAGGCACGTTGCTGACAAGCACACTCCCCTCACGCTACACACACACGCAAAGAATATATAACACATACCCAACATGTGGCAAGCATATCTAGACTTTATCCTTAACATACAAGGGAATATCACAACCATATTAATTAATGATTTGGTTGACATATATATGATTCGATGACATTCCTTTTTCCCATATTTGAAGAAATAAAACTATATGAAAATAAAAATTAAATATAAATATAGTTTGAGAGTGAATTGTTTTATTTATATAATTAAAAATAAAAAATAATTTATATTGTAAAAATAATATAAATATAAAGTATATGTTATAAAATTTATGATTAAAAAAGAATAACCATTTTATTAATGTAAGAATTACCTATATACATTAAATACTGTAAATACGATTTATTGATATAATTAATATAATACGATTATATTAATATAACTAATAATATTAACATTAATAATAATCATTTATTATGAAAAAATATCCACAAAATAATCTTAAAATTGGATTGGTAACTATTTTAATAATATAATATACTAATAATAAAAAGACATTTAACATGGAAATTGAAAGTGTCTTTATACAGAATTTATTATAATTATCTTAATAACAAATTTGGATCTTCTAAATTCCACGGAGTTCATCAAATAGATTTTATCACATGCAATACCATTCGAAAATACCATGGGTCACTTAAAACCATGGGCCCATAAACAACCAATGGTAAACCTTTTATTGACTAAAAAAAGTTATATTTAATTAAAAATCTTTATTTCAATGATTGGGGTGAAATGGAGGATCCGTCAAATTATGGAGGGTCAAAATATATGACCACTATTTTCCTTTATATTTATATTTTTGGATGGGTGAAAGAGTTTACATATTAAAAGAAATATTTAATTTTAGGGTAAACTATTTTAAAGTATTTTAAAGCATTTATATATAAAATTTTGCCCTTCCAAATTTAACACTCAATTATTTCTTCATAGTCAAAGTTTCACCCCTAAAAATGTTCCTTGATGTATTTACCAACACCACATATTTTTAGTCACAATACAACTATATACTTGGAGTGTTATGTGCTATATATAATCTATATTATTTTAGTTATGAGAATTTATTATTTATTGTCAACAAGTTGATTATTGATATATTTTAATTTTACAAGTTATGGTTGTTAATCCAAGAAACCCAAGTAGGAAAATAATTATAAAATAATATATGTAACATATACGACTATATCTAAATATTATATTCACATATTAAATTTTATTCATTTTCTCAAATTGGACATGAGTGAATAATTATAATATTTGTTATTATTGTGAATAGAGAACATTTCTTAATTGATTTTTAGTATATCAGAGTGAAGGTGAGGGTGATATGTATGTTTTACATTATTATTAATTGAGTTAGCTAATAATACTAAGCCATTAAAGAGTATAATGGTAATATGCCTCGAATTTGAGTTTATAAATAACGATGCATAATATTGATTTGCCAATTGGTAATATAGTCATACCCTTAAATAAAAATTAAGGTCATTCCTTTCTTTGGAGAGAATTGTCAAACAATATTCATGTTCCTTTAAATTATAAATTCTCTTGGTTCATTGTACTATTCTTATGGTGTGGATCTCCTTGTGCTTAAGTACATTTTGTGGACTAATGCACACATTGAATTTTATTATACTAAACCACATTTTGGATTAGTTAATGGTGGAAATTAAACCATTTTCCTTATACTTAAGTGCACTTAGGGAATGAAAGAATTAATTAAGTTGAGAAATTTGCATCAAAGTAATTTTATTTAAAAAGTGCACTGATCATCACCTCCTACACTTAATCTTATCTATTAAAGTTAATAATATTTTTTTTTAAAAGATTTAACTACAGGAAATATTATATTTCTAAAATAACAAAAAGTATACATCATATGCACTTTTTTTTGTTGGAAAGTGGAAGAACCTTTTTGACTAGCAAGTTTTCCATTGGCTAAGTTACCATGAACAAGGGGCATCTAAGCTATAAAAATCACCAAAGGATTGCACCCAGTCTAGACTGCCCCAACGCTTAACATGGTTGGATTTTTTTGTATTCGTGGGATTTGAACTGACAACCTTTCTGCTTAGGGGGATTCTTAACCATACCCCACCACCAATTGTTCTACATCTCACAGATATACATCATATGTACTTGGGAATATATACCAATCACAAAATTTGAGCTTGTCCACCTTTGTCTAATTTAGCAGAATGTCAAAGAGTTTCTTAAACTGTCTAAAATTAATGAAAATGGTATCAAACTTCCTAAGAGGATTAGGCCTATGAGCATGCACTATGTCTAGTCCTACCTTGTTTACTAATGCATTTTTTCTACATGTCAATGCAACCAAAACTAACAAAGTAACCACCCCTAGAACTAAGTATCATAAAAAATAGTAACATAATTGAGCACCTTGGGATTTGCAAGAGAAACTATTGTCTTCCATTTTGGAGGCCTTTTGAGAAATATTATACCGGTCATTTCCCAAGCCAAAGCATTCGTTTTTGTGTCCAGTTCCACCTACCCACGAGCTATGAGGCTTAGGTCCCGTTTAATTTTCCTTATCTACTCTTGAATTTTGTCCTTTTGCATGATGATGGATTTATTTTCCTCTTCCTATTCCATTATGGCCTTTCCTAACAGGGTCTTGCAATGTCAATATAGGGTGACCATTTTAGTGTATTTTGTGTCTCTGGTTATGGAAGAACCAACATCCTTAGCCACTGATCCCATCTTTTCCTTGATAGTAATAAGACCAGTAAGATTATGCTCAAATTCCACCCATTCCTTCATACATTCTATTTTCTGTAGAACCTTCTTCGAAATCGACTCACCATAGTTCTCCTTGTTTATATCAGACTCTTGAATTTCCCTTGGCATGTGAGTAGGAAATTACTAGCTGCGAGCGATGTGTTTTTCCCAAACCATTCTTTCTAGCTAAAAGGGGTTCCACATCGAGGGATGTTCAATGTATTTTCATCTAGGAGGAATATCTAGAGGGAAGGATAAAATAATAAGGAGTAGAATCTGTAGATCTTCAAAATTCCACATACTGCCCACTCCCAAGAAACAATCCAACTCACGAGATCAACCCAATTGCTTGATATTTTTCCTTTTTAACCAAGGATATGTTAATATAATATAACCAAGCCTCCCTCTATTGCAACTATTCCTCCAGGATATCCTTGTCTTCAAACATGCAACTAAATGAAAAGTGAAATTGAGGCTTGAAATATACCAGCAAGAGACATAAGCAAAAGAAACCTTAGAAACATATGGCATTAACTGACACTTGTTGCCTCTCATTACCAATCTCACATCCCAGAAAAATAATGGCCACCATTCCAGGTGATATTTCCTTAATTCCACTTGAATTAGACCTCATATCATGTTGTACAATATCAACAACACTGAACAAAGGGACATTAGTTCACATGATGCTCAAATTCCTAAATCACCATGTCTTTTAACCATTCCATACCATCATCATCCATTCAAACTTCCTCATGCCACCCTGCAAGATAGATTGGGATGGGTGCATGGAATTTGAGTGCATGGTTTTCCCATGAGTAGACAATTACTCAGACTAGGGTTGATTGTTGAAGAAAAATAATAATTATTAATGTGATTTATATGTTCCTAGGTTTATTATGTGAAGACAATTTCCTTCCTAATGATAAGTAATCTACGAGACTATACAACAAAATATATATTGTCTTGGTATTTCCTTATGACTACAAATGAAATTATATTTGATATAAATGATCACGAATTACACAATAAAACTAACCTTGCACATTGATTTCCCTAGAGGGAAACACACATGGTACACAAATATAAAATAATAGCATTAATAAGAGCTTGAATTTTTTTTAACCATAATTGGGTCATCTGATGTCAAAACAAGGAATTTCTAAAAGGGATTATAACCAACTATAGCATGGTAACTCAAAATTTCTGATTTAGAGTCTATCAACATTTTTTTAAACCTTGAACTACAACCACCAAATTGATGCTTAAAAGAGGTCCTAAAAATGTAAAGGATTATTTTGAACAACCTTGAGCCGAATCTAGACATATGATAAAATGTTGGAAAGGTATTAGATTTCTATATTTTCTACTTAGATTGATTTTTTTCCTTTGGTTCAGATTGAAGACATAATATGATAACGAATTCATGACAATGGAATTTGGCCATTTAGGAGGTGTGCACTTTTCTCTCTTTATAAACTAGGTGAATGAACTTGGAATCAAGCAAACAATGGATCATTGGCACACTTATCCAGATCTCTAAAAGGTGAGAGTTTCATATTTTTCTCATAATGAATAGATACTATTTTATTTTCTATAAATAATGATGTCCACTTGGAACCCATCCACTAACTAGTAAATGGGGCCAACGTTGATTTTTTTGCAAACTAGGATTTTACATCATGAAATTTGACCTGATCATCCTTAAATTATAAAATAATGACATGGGAGGGTTTAAGAAAATTGAAATAATTCTAGTATGTCCTACCAAAAGGAAAACATATTATGCTCATGAAACATGCCAAACTAGGAAGGAATGATCTTGATTGTGTGCCAGAAAGAACTTATCAGACACTATGGCCTTAATGGGTGTCATAAACATGACTCAAGTGCTGCAATAGGTTATGGCATATTGAAATTATGAAGTTTGATAAGACCTACTAACTTAAACCAAGTGAAGGAGGCTTGGCCATTATATTAACCCAACCAATGAAATGATCTTTTACTGAATGAAGGAGGGGATAATAATGACCAATTATACTGTTTATGTTCTTGATAAGCCACTAACTATGACTATAGAAAAACCATAGAAACTAAACCATTGATACTATTTAATGGGGAAAGAGTCGTAATGCATATGACTCCTACCACTTTGTTTTATTGGAGCTATATTTTAGAAAGTTGCTCAGGAAAACCTTCTTATCGACTTGGATGAGTTAAGAATTGAAATAAATCATGTTGAGATTTATTCCATGGGACATGTGAATTATTCAAATATTTATGTCTCCTACATTTTTCCATAATTTTAAAGGTGGATAGTTTTCTATTCCTACATTCTCCTCGTTTTTTTTCCATATGTGGCTCCTCTTTCCTCTTTCATTTTCCATCTCGTGGATTTATGAAGGAGTCCTTATCATTGATCCCTTATTTGTGATTATTTAACCTGTAAAGTTCATTTCCATAAACCCTTTTGATATTAATTTTATAATATTCCCCAATGCTCACACAAATGAATGAATTTTGATGTCTCGACTATGTTGGAAAAGACTTAGATAGGGATTGCAATGTAATACCCTCTCTTTTTCCAATGATTTTTGGTGGTAGTAAAAAAATAATGTTAAATTGGGACATTACATATAAATGGTGTATAGGTACCATTTTGATTTTTGGTCATCTAAATTTGTGAGGGGAAGTATTGAGATTGTAGATCTAGTGAATTATCTTGTAATAAAAGAAGGAACATATACAATAATGTATTTTTTAGCACATATTCATGTTGACAATTCATTTAGGATAAACTTCAACTTTACAAAGAACAAAATCTATGGAACCCATGTCCTATTGGAGATTTGTAAAGTTACAGGGAGTAGTAGGCGGTTTAATCATGTGATTATTGATGAAGCTTATGGAGAGACTGAACATGATGCCTTGAATTATGCCATGCATATGATTTACTCTCATTCTATTAGAAATATGGTCGTAGACTAACAAAGATACTCGCTCCCTCGGATGTGGGTGCCAGCGAGACTGATTATCAGTGTGCCATGCCTCGGTTCGTGCACCCCCCGTGTGGCAGCTAACATGCGATCGACATGCCCACTAACTCTGCCACCTTTCCTTCTCGACGTTCTTCTTGTGTGCAAGAGGAGAAGTCGGTCATTTCCACACACACAACGTAGGGTGGCGAAACCCTGTCCTCATCTTGAGCTTTCATGGTGATGTAGAGGTATTCAATGCGATTTGGTACATGGTCTGGTCAGGCAGGTGTTTTGAACCACTTCGCCATGGATTATTGCTTCATTGTCTTTGTTGGGTTTGGCTCTGCTCTGTTTGGGTCTTCCACGCATTTTGAAGTCTGGAATTAGCCTCAAGGTGGGTTTGGATCTAATTTTTCTATTTTATTGGGATCTTCTCACATGTTCTCACATGCCTGTTATTTTGCATATCAGGGATCTTATCTCCGGTTCCAATGACGTTGGAAGATCCCACCAACCTTCTCTCCTTCTGTGCACTATTCAACCCTCTCTGGCAAGATTCTGGCTGATCAACATGTCCAGGAAAATGGGAGTGCCTCGACGCGCCAGCTCGGGTAGGGGAAAAGACCAGTGAGGGTTCAATCTGCATACAGAAGAGGGGTATGAAAACCACATTTCCAAATCGGTCTGCATCCTCATTGAAGATTGGGAAGGGAGGGTCCTTAACCAGCAGCTCGCTTCTGGGTATGGCAGTGTCCAAATTAAGCATTACTGGATTGTCAAAAACATGTTGTGCAATCTCATGGATGACATGCTAAGTAATTGGTCGGATTCTCGTGATACTATTCTTGCTGTGAAAGCAAAAATGACAGAAATGGGCACTCAACTTACATCACTGGACAACACATTTTCTTGGGTCTGCATGGCTGGTAAATCAAGGCATGCCGGTCTTGGGGAATGTGGTAGTGGGATTACAATGGGGGGCAAGTCAAGGTACGCCAACACGGTTTTGGCTCCTCAGGCCCCTCCTTTCCCGATCCATTCGATTGTGGAGCCTATGTTTAAACGTTTGAAGGAAATGGACAACCATAACACTGAGCATCCACAAAATTCTCTAGCTATCGCAACCAACATGACCAACACTTCGCAGGAGGAAAGATGGGGATTCCCCATCATCGAGGAAAACCCCCCATCTTGAAGCATGATCAACACGTCTACAGAAACGAACTATCGTTTAAGGTTTTTTTTCCATTACTGTCTATTTTGATTAGTTCTTTGTTTACTTTTGAAAATGAACCCTGTAATTATGTCAAAAACTAGTTACTATGATAGTCCTACAGTCTTGAACAATTTCAGTTTTTTTTTTCTCAGACAACCCTCCGTTTTTTAGAGGCTTGTGTGGTGGACTCACCACCTGAGACCTCCTCTAGTTAGGTTTTATTTTGTATATCTTGTTTTTGTAAATTAATATAACTGTGCAACTTAAAAAAACTCAACAAAGACACTCGCTCTATAGCAAGAGATCCAGGTTCAAACCCCAACACCCTTTATAATTTTTCTTGTTTCTTGTTTATTAGTTGATATATGTTAGAGATTTCTTTGTTTAATATTGGGACAGGTAAAATTTTTGGGAAAATGTAATATAGGTGGGTGTGTCTTGTAATGTTCTCGATTATTTGACCCAAGGATTTAATACCCAATGTAACAACCCTATTTTAATGGTAAATTTCAAATATGATTGAATGGTATATTTTTTAGAATAATTTTAGAAAATAACTAATCTATCAAGTGTCCATTCACCATTCAATAGCATTATATAGCTAGCAAAAATTAAAATTGTAATACAAAGAGAAGAATGTATACTTGATGGATGACTAGCTTAACCAATTTTCATGCAACATTTGTCCTCAATTAGTCACCAGATCCTTTTTCCCCAACAATAGTTGGGGGGATAAATCTCCATCTAACCAACCCCCAATCAAAACTAAGTCCCTCAAGCCCTCAATAATTAAGTCTCTGCCGCACTACTTAAGACCTTAACACTTTTCTCTATCAACCTCTATTCCACCCTCTCCTCCTCATCTTCCCTCTTAAACGAGTGCACAAACAACAAAAAACAAGGTACCAAGAAACAAACCCAAAATCAACTAGAAAGACTTAACCCCCCATCTCTTGGTCTTACCAACTGATAAGATTCGATCCCCCACCTATTGGTCTTGCCTCTCTTTTATTACTTATTTTTCAACTTTATTCTCATTCTACTAGAAATATGGGCATGACCTAAGAAATGAACTTTATTTACAACAGTAGATCTAGATTCAAACCCTAACACCCATCATAATTTTTTTTGATTTAACAATTCTTCTTTGTTTAATATTGCAACAAATAAAATTTATGGAAAAAATGTATTCTAGGTAGATATGGACCTTAAGGTTATGATTATTTGAACTTGAGACTTTGATACTAAATGTAACAACCTCATCTTAATGGTATATTTTAAACCCAATTGGAATGAAAATTCTCAGAATGATTTTAGAAAATAACTAATCTATAAAGTGTCTATTCACCAATCAATACCATCAAATATGTAACATAAATTAAAACTATAATCGAAACAGAAAAATATATACTTACTTGAAACATGGCCATATTAACCAATTGGCATGCATACCTTGTCCTCAATAATCACCAATTGCTCTATCTATGCTAATAGTTGGGTGGATAAGTCTCCACCCAACCAACACCCCACCAAACCTGAGGCCCTCGAGTCCTCAACAATTAACCCTATCCTAGACTAAGTAATGCCTTAACTCTTTTCTCTATCAACCTTTGTTCCACCCCTCCTCCTCCTCCTTATGACCCATGTTAGAAAGGTTCACAAACAACATAAAGCAAGAAACCAAGAAACAAACCCAAAATCAACCAGCAAGACTTGATCCCCCACCTATTGGACCTTGGTCTTGCACCCTTTTTATTACTTAATTTTAATTTTCACTCAATTTCTTAATTTTGTATGGATTACATACTTGTCACCCATACACCTATATTAAATTACCATGCACATTATCCTTTTTATTTTTATATATTGCTTGACCTTTTTACTACTAACATATGTTATTATACTTAGACTAATGTCTAAGGTTTGGATGTTACAGAACCTACTATGTATTTTAAGGACTAATTATTAAATGCAAGTGTAGCAAAACAAAATAATTTTGTATAATCTACAATATTAACTATGGATGTCTAATGCATGTTGTAATAGAACAACGAATTATGTTTACTCCCCAACCATGTGCAAGGCCTAATGGTCCATTCCTAGTGCTAAAAACCTTTTAAGGGAGCTTATATATATCCTCTCAAAGGAAAATTAAGATACCATATAGAAACAAAATGTGTGGTGGTTCAAGGTGATATTAAAGGCTCTTGAGCCTTAAAATATACCTTTAATGCATAAGGTACGGTTTTCCTCCTTTGACTATGCTCAAGGTACCAAACCCATACATAGTAATCAAAACCTCCTAATGGTGTATATATCTCAAATCAAAGGCAAATTATACTCTTGAGAGGTGAGGTGCAATGGTTTGAGGAAGTGTACCTGGTGTTAGATGCCTAGAGAGTTACTTTAGATTGCAATGACATCTTTTCATTATCGAATGTGTTCAAGTACCTGCAAGAAATACTTGATGCTAAAAACCTTCGAATGGTTCCCATACAATCAATTAAAGACTAACTATCCTATGGAGAGTTCATGCATGGTGGTTTGAGGCTTCATTCATGTACCTTGAGCCATATAAGAAACCTTTTAAGTCCAATGTTTGGGTTTCATTTCTTGATCTTGGTTAAGGCCTCAATAACAATACTTAGTTCTAAACAATGAAATTTTTAAGAATCCCCCCGTAAATTTCTATGTATAAAAAAGCTTGGTGAATCTTTCCCTAAATTATAAAACCTTGTAAAGTCTTGGTGAATGTTTTACTAAATTATTAAATATTGTGAGGTCTTAGTTAGTTTTTTAATAAAGTATAAAACATTATATATTAATAGGAAAACATATACAAAACATACTAAATATGAGATAAATCTTAATAAATCATCACATAACAAGCCCACTTTTGGTGGTAGTTTGGTACATCGCTATAACTATCATAATACATATAAATTCACCATACTCTAGGAATATTCTTGAAAAAAAACAAGGAATTTTTTCATCACCATGAAAAATAGAATCAATGTTAATATAAGGGCCCACCAACACCTCAATTCTCATTTATCACTCCATTCTATTAAAAGGGCCCACCAACACCTCAATTCTCATTTATCACTCCATTCTATTAAAAGGGCCCACCAACACCTCATTTATGCACACACCTTACCAAATTAGAGGGTCAAAACCTCCAAATGTGAATTGTTGGTTCACTCCTAAGTCACTAGTTTCATTCTTGGAGTTCATGTCAAACAAAAACCTCGAAATTATTGAAAAGGAGTTGCATATGAAAAAATAACAAAACAATCAAATCCTTTAAATATCTCATACCAAAATGAGGGAAATCATCCAAAAATATTTTCTATGGCCATTTTATATTCCTCTTACTCCCATAATTTGAAACATGGTAGATTAATGGTGTTTCTGGTAACAGAAGATGTGAACCACTTTATACTAAAATTTGGTAAGAACCCTTAAGGAGACTGCAACCCCCAACCTAAGAAATACTATATTGAACTTAACAAATCTCCAATTAAGCCCAAGGAAAACACCTAAACTTCAATGCCATTTAGGAGGATTTGATAAAGATTATTGAGTTGCGACTCAAATTGATCAATTATCAATCCTCAATTACCCTCGATACCATTTTGGGAGGATTTGTAGTAGTAAGGACTTGGGTAAAGTTATGGAAGGATGCAAAAGGGATATCACTTGCATAACCATTATTAGAGATACACGAAGTTATCATAATTTCACTTGTTTGTTGGATAGTTCTTTTTTTTATCCAATATAACATGGCTCAACAAAAGCTCCAAAGAATGAATCTACACAAAAATAAACATTCTTGACTACATTTGATTATTTTTAAATCACATTGACATAAATACAAGTGTATGGACCATTCCTTTTGAAAATGATATAACTTAATCCCAAGAGTGAAGGTGAGATGAACAAGACAATTATATATAATGAAGCCAATGATGGTTCCCCCAATCGATAATACCTAAATAAATACAGGATTGGAAGACATTATATGAATTCAAACCTGAGATGGTTTAACTAATAGTCACAAAATAGTATCTAGGATAATGCAAAATAAAAAGTCCTAAATCCTACTTTTGATTATTTCCTCATAAAACTAGAAATGTATAGATATGTATGAACCATTTCTTTCTGAATGGTGGAAAATAAACTCTAAAACAATTGTCTTGAACTAAGAGTAACCTAAATAAATTTAGGACTGAAAGATGTGTCATAAAATCAATCTTTTAAATATTCAATGAAATAGAGAAGAGAACCCATACCTGTAAACATTTAGCTTGTCTGAGAAAATTAATGATATCTGAGGTAGAAATGGTGTCCCAACAAAAATTGCCACACTTGTATTTGTCTATCAAAACATAAAACAAGATTAATGCTAATTTTAGTTCTAGCATAGCTGATGTCATACACAATATAACATGAAGATCACTGATATGTTCCCAATTTTTTTTCTTTTAGTGTATAGGGATAAAAAAAATTGTTTTGATGTTTGTTTAGACCTTTGGCTGGGATATTGATTTCTCTTGGTATATATGCTCAAAATATGATCAAGCTATTAAGACATGAATCTTTTATATATTAAGTAATGAAAAAAAATACAATTTTTTTGCTGAGAGCAAAACACCAAGAAGTGTGAGAAATACAAAAAAACAATGCAGGTGCTATATTCAAATGATCAATGATTGCACCCAATATAATGTACATGCACAAAATATGTATTACTTAAAATGTTGTCTAATTTGAATTACAATAACTTTGTGTTGGCCCCAAATCCTGTACTTGAACTTCTTGGGACAACTAGTACATCTTCAATTACCACCCGAGGGAATAAGTTACAAACATAATTCATGAATAAAGTGACCAAATGAAGTGACCAAAATTATCTAGTAGTATCTACCTAGTGATGTGTTTTTAAGAGGAAGTTAATATAGAATGTATATTTATATAAAGACATAGGTAAATAGACAAGTTATATGATTGGCATATTACAAAATAATCTATTTTGATAATAAGTAATTCTTTTAAAAAACCTTGTACAAAATCAAAGAAGATAATCAATAAACATAAAAGCCACAAGTGACAAAGCATTGATGTTAAACAAGATAGAAAAATAGACTTGCATAATGTTGAGCACGGTTCTAATAACATCTCAATCCTTTAGATAATCAACACTTTGCCCATCTTGGGCTATGATTTCATCCCATTTCTGTACAACAAGAAATTGATTAAAAGCAACAAAATAAGCTATATGCCATAATTTCTTCAAAATATTAACAGATTTGAATAATGGGTAGGCAAAAATGAATTATAAAATAAACTGATTTGGAATATCCATCAACCTTTGAAGTTATTCATCTTTTTTTGAGGATTTAATTCAACTTGAATCATATGCCCAACCTGAAAAATGTCATGTTTGGCATTTATCATAGTATAACTCTATCCACCCATGTTTCTAGTACTCGCTAAGGAAATAAAGAATTCAACAACAAAATTAACATTCGACACAATAAAATACTCAATATCCATACATATTCATAAAATATGTGTATTTGATGGGTATGAGGATCAACAATTATTGATGCAGGGCACAAATGGATCTACCTCTCTAACCTGCATATTTTAGTCACTCAATTAATAACAAGAGGCCAAATGATGTATTCATTAACAAGTATACCATGAAATGCATAATGTTTGAACTAAAAAAAAGTGAAATCCAACATAAATATTCATAGATTGACATCTTGTAAAGAAAAAAGATCAAAACCATGACACACCAAAACAAGAAGATGATTGGTTCACTTTGAAACATAAATGAACAATTTATTGCTTGGATTTATCTATACCAAAGTTGCATATTATTGCTCAGTAATGAGTAGGGAAAACAATATAAACAATATAACCATCATGTTAGACTTACACAATCTATAGACTATATGAGAGACACTATTTGAATAAATCAATCCATTATTAGGATCTTTTCCAAGTATGTTTCTTGCTTAGAATTCCACTCATATTTAATGCAAAACATCTTTCAACACCTTTCTTTTCCATCATCGGCTATTCTTGTACTAAATCTGCCATTTTTTTCCTTGAATATATTCATTAGTTTCCCTTATACACATTATGCTTCTCTTTCACCCCTAAAATCACTATCGTGATTGCCTCTTCATGCCATTTTCTACCTCTTATACAAAATGTTAGTCTTTGACTACATATTTCATAGGCTACATACAACCACAAATATTTGAGGTTACTTCATCCTTCAAACATTCCCCAAGAATCAATACCACATCTACTCTTTCAATGTGTTATCCCAATGTCTTTGACCAGAATCCCCCATCTTCTCGAGTCTGTAAATCTAGTTTTCGATGATGTTTATCTCCTTATTAACCATTTACTTCCTTAAATATCACATTATTCATAAGTAGTTTTCCTTGCACATTCTGGGCGTCTTCATGTTGTCGGCCATCCTCTACACTCATTTCATCCATACCATGTAGTTCATCCTTAATGAAATTATCACCCCAGGTCTTGTTAGGCCATCCATTATATGTTCAAGCAGTCTTCATCATGGAAAATAATCTCTGAAGGAGGCTATATTTGTGACGATATCTAATCCAATATAATGCATGGCATCCAAACACATATCCAATTGATATGGAGGACATCCTTAGAGAAATCCCCTTTGGATATCTTTATAAATTACCTTCTTTTGAATAGAATTCTCTTCCCCCTAACAATTTCAATGATGTCTATTAATTGCCTCTCTAGGTGGTCATAAACTGTTTTACAACAAAGATGTCCATGTTAGATACTTCAAATTCATAGGAAATCCTAATAGATACTCTAGCTCAAAGATTTGATTGTTTTCCATCTGCAAATGGAAAAACACACTATATAAATAATAACCTACCCTTGAAACATTCCTTTTGTATATTTAATTTATAGGTGTATTCTTATAATAATGGAATACTTTAATGATCACTTGGACATGAGAGTTGTCTGAACGAAGTTGAATAAGTATGTTGTCTTGAGTATGTTGGTCTAATCCATTCCTATGACAATATTTACTCATTACTGCCATATCCCATTTACGGTTTATCTTACAATTACTGATGATAATGTTTAATTCATTCAAATGGTTTCCCCTATCCATCACACTTATTTTATAGCCTTTTGTGATATATGCACAATAAGTGTATCCAATTTATTGATGTCTCCATGTGCTTTTCCTAAGTGCTTGAAGGGGTTTGATCCACTAATGAGGATGACGAGTTTTACACCCATGAACACGGTTCAATTTGCATGAAGGAATTTATCCCCTAAGGTTGAAATGGGGAAACCATGAGGTTGTGGTCGAATGTTACAACTAACCCTATTGTCATCCTAAAGACATGACACTAAACATTATTACTGTGGCCAAAAATTTGGAAGGGTAGGAATGTGCAAGGGTAGATCATAGTTGCTCCCATATGAAATCAACAAATATCCTTCACTTGGAGTTTGGTTGAGAAACCAACAATCCTTCCAAAAACCATATTTTAAACAAATCTTCTTAATGAGATAATTTAATTTTTGAACAATTTGTCTCATCTCTTTCTTTATGTTGTATATTTTATCTACCATTTCAATGCCATCTCATAAAAACTTAAAATCTTTCTCAAAATCAATTCTCCATGTTTTCCAAAGACAAATTAGTTTGAAGGGAACTCTCCATACATTGTTGTAAGTAATTCCTTCACCTATTATAATCCCTCTGTTAGTTTTCTCCACCAAAGAGTAATTCACTTTTCATCACTCCTCTCTTATTCCCCTAGATTGAGGTCCACTCTAGGGAAAAAAAAATGACTAAACTCATCGAATACTGATCAATTATATGTGCTAATAAACATTTTACCACTACCTTGGTCTTCAACAAGCCATGTAGGCTTCTTTTAATGCATTTCAATATAGAAAAAATTTAACAACACTAGGCTCCTTGACACATTTTCTTCTTGAAACTCTCCCTCACATATCAAATGCAACATATGCCATGAAGTTGAGCAACAATTCAAAATGAAAAATTAGATCTTCAATCATGACATCTTACAGTAAAACAGGTCTAGTATTTCTATTCAAATCAATATCACATGTGCACAATCTTGGCTGACTTATCCATTTGTCATGGATTTCAACTAAATTTTCTTTCTCATACCTGAGAGCCATCAATTTGAAAACATAGACACATTTACATGCCTAATATCTACATTATTACATCTGACCATATCTAATATCTTCTAATCACATTTAAGTCACAAGCACATAATCTTTACTAGGGTAACCAGATGTAATGAGACTGAACAAGATTCACTTCCTTATACCCAAGAGCCAATAATTGATCAAACACAAAGATACATATTTTATAGGTAGATAGAGTCCTTGAAGTTTCCTAATATAAATTAAATTAGTAAAATAAAATTATTTTCAAATTGAGTAGGATTTTAATATATTGTATCAAATATGATATATGGGATATCTTCGCGAGGATGGCCTGATTTTTTCTATGAACACCAATATGATATTTTGATGTATGTTTTTTTTTGTAAAAGTATTAACAGTAATATGTATTTGTAAAAACTAAATAATATTTAAATGTGAATATAGTGATTAATTAAAAACCTATGTATCTAAAAATAAAACATGAATTTGTTGATGTTTGAGCTAAATCAGAGATGCTTGAACTTTAAAACTTTTATCAAACAATTTAAGCACTTATGAATTTCATAAATCAACCACATATGAATCTTTGTATCAGCCATATAAAAATCTCATAAATAAATCAGCCACATAAATAAGCTCCATAAATCAACCATATAAATCAATGAAACATGAGAGACATGATATACTCCTATAAAACCCTTTAAACAAAGAGGATGAAAAAACCAACATTTCTTTGAGTATGATAGGTATATTTGTATATAATGGTTTACAACACATATGAATTTTTCCTGATAAAATATATCACCTCATCAGTAGAGAAGAGAGATCCAATGCAACCTTGCAAAAACAATTGTATGCAACTGTATTGAAATGGCCATATCCCTAGCATATTAATAACAAGACAAAAATACTAGCATGAAGAAGGTAGTGCATTGGAGGCTCAATAAACATACTGAGAGAACCATAGAGTGCATTCAAAAGGAGGAGTTAACTATAATTCCCTCCATTCAAACATTAGCGCTCTTCGTTTCCTCAATTAGCTTTAACTGAATGCTTCCTGTCTTGAATTGAAAGTGAACCGATTTGAACTGAGTGTCAACTGACTTTATTTAAAATCAATATTTATCTGACTATCAATCACTTAGTTAGCAAGCTAACTTAAGTGTCATTAGTGCTTCACTTTTAGTGCCATCCATGCACAATTTCTAATATTAACTTTTGCATGAATCTCTTTAGTTAACTGATGCATGCTGATTGATGAACATTAATCTATTTATTACTTAATTGATTACATTCAATAATAGTTCAAATGATGCTTTGAATGAGGCATTGATTGAGACATTCATATTTTATTGAATCTTTATAACTTGAGTTCACTTAGGCATTTGCATGGGCAATTTGAATTTATCTTTCTCTATGATTTGATCTCATTATAATTAAATAATTAATGCATGTTCCATATGTGTATTATTTATCATTCTTACCATATCATACTCAGAAGAATTATTCCATACATACTGATAATCATATATTTTACCCCAGGCCATATAGTCATATGCTAAAGTAATTCACTCTAGGGGTAGCTAATCCCTAAAGGAGACTTATAGCACTCTATGAACATGACTACCAATATATCACATAGTATAACCACCTCAACAAATGGAGGTCTACAATATTGATATAACACAAGATCATCTCCACAATTGGAGATACATTATCATACCGTACATTATATGAGAATACTTGACTTGATATTACTCACAATTCTAGTATTGATATTACTCACAAGCTTTACAATACAACATCACCACCTCAATCATATGAGGATACATAGGACTTGATAGGACTCACAAGTCTGTCTTGATATTAATCATAAGTCTAGAGAATGACTCCTGATGTTGTGAAATCAATAGAATTCGATTTCAGTAAATAAATTAGACTCTTTGTAACTTAGGTTATTTGATATTTCTCCCATGAAATATTTTATGAGATCAAAGAGAAAATATAGGCCCTAAGTGGATCTTATTTGATATTGAATTAACAAGTCAAATGGATTTGTATAATTTGAGATTGAGTTAAAATTTAATATTAGTTGGTTTTATGATAACTAGCATTCAAAAGGTTATTTTGAATGAGAACAAAAATGGATTAAATCTAAGTGACCAATATTCGAATACAAATCCTCCATATTTTTCAAACCATGATATAGTTACAACATGTAGAAAAAATATAAATATGTTTCCCATTTTGGACTACACAACAACACCAATCCTTCAAGCATGCCATCAATATTCATACTTTGGGAACACCATGCAATAGAGTTTCAACACAATTGTTGTGGAACTACCAAGATTTGGATGTGAAATTTAGCACCATCCAACAAGACAATAGAGAATGGAAAATGTGTGTCCAAGTGGGATATTAGATATGAATCAACCAAATTTTTGAAAACCTAGATGTAGATATAATGACTACAAAGAATATAAATATGTTTCCCATTCTAGATCATTACACATCAACAACAAATTCAAGCACATTTGCTTGCAAATGATCCTTGAAGCATGCCATCAACATTCAGACTTTGAGCACACCTTACAACAGAGTCTCAACATAATTGTTGTGGCATTGTGAAGTTTCGAATGTGAGAAATTCACCACCATCCAACAAGATTTCAAAGAATGTAGAATATGTGGCCATGTGGAATATTAGATGATGGAGGGATAATGATTGACAACATTTATTTTTGTCACAAGGTTCAGTCATTTGATGTAGGTCAGGTCATAAGCTAAAAATGTTTGGAAGTTTACCAAAGCAAATTAAATCAAATGAAACTTTATAAACATCAAAAATAAATTTGTCAAAAAACATTTGACAAACCATTTTATTATCATATTTAAAAAATTAAAAAATGTAAAGATCCACTTATGATCCTTGGGATATGTTTCATGTGTGAAGGATAAATTTTGAAGTGGATCCAGGATGATACATATCCAAATCCATATCCAATCCAAGGATAAATAAAAAAACATGCTTGTAATATGTGTTTCATTCAATGTTACACAACAAATTAAAATACAAAGACAACTTGCCACATCCATGAAACCACATCCGAGAACTCTAAAAAAGAGAATACATACTTGGAGAACTACAAACTTCCTCTTGCACTTTTGCACTATATTTAAGAAGATATCACAAGCCATTCCCTAGAAGTAGAAATAATGAATTCCACATTCCTTCAAAAACATATTACTAGAGGCTATAGTTTCCATAGCTAACATTTTCTAAGGTCTTCACAATAATACCAATGATTGACTTAATCCACCCAAAAAATGTAAAATTCACATCATGTGAATTTATTTCCATCAATTGTGTTATCTTGATGATTACAACTCATTACAGAAACTCATTAACACAACATGAATTTCATTAAAGTGCACATGATGGAAACATGGGTACATAACTACCAAGTTTTGAATTATTAAATATTATTAAGTTTGATTAACACCTACATAAATCAGAACTGAAATATGTAGAACAACAATATTAGAACACCCTTAAATCAGATGAGTGTAGTTTTTAAGACATATGTAGTTATACTTAGGAAAAAAGCCTCCAAAATATCTTAGACTAACGGAATCTCCACTAGCATATCAATAATAAAGGATTAGGTTAGGTGCAATTTTTAACAAAGAAACATAGTATTGATCTAAATTGTCATGTGAACAAAAGGAAAGGTTGTATTAATTTCAACTACCATTTCGTGGTCATCCATACCAAAATGTATTTATTGTTAATAAGTTACATAAGAAGATGAGATTAAAAGGTAGTTTATCAAAAAACCACACAAGTACATAGAGACAAAATGAAAGCCACAATATGATAAGAAAGAAAGATGTACTTGATTCACCAATTAGTGATGTTAATTTTATCCCCATATGGAGTAATAGGGAGGTGAGTAGTTGACACCATTATAGCATCATGAATATAAATGAAATATCACTAACATGATATGTGATAGGATAAGGGGAGTCCAAATTCATTTATGATAAACTTGTTCATGAGGTAACAAGTACCACCATCATAGGAGACAATGCACCTTTCATGCACACAATCTTAGGTATTATCATGAAAGAAAATGGATTATATCCATGGTAGAGTGAGCTGGGTATTAAATATAACCATTATCAACCTATTCTTTCACTGTCACATAACCCATGATTAATACTCTAGTAGGATACCCCAGAGAATTACTGGTTCAAGAATTGCTGAAATGGATTATGCTACAACTTGATTTTTTAAAGAAAACAAATTCAAGAAAGACTATGAGGACATAATAGAAATCCTCGTATCAACTAGGGCTGAATTTATACCACCGAAATCCCATTTCTAGATATGAAAGGTATTTTGACATCCTTACACTAGTAGGCAGAAGTCTGATGGCTTGAGAATTGTAGAGGGTTTTGATGCCTGTCACAAGGCCTCCACCATCCAAGAATCGATAAAGCAAGATGATAGAGCCCATAAAAAATGAAGAGAAACCCACATCAATACAATAGATAAGGTTATAGATAAATTTATATGTACTTTCCTTAGACAATTAGTTAAGGTTTGGGATGCATTAAGTTCAATTCAAATCTCAATTTTTCAATGAGGTTCACCACTAGGTTTCTCTCTCTCTCTCTCTCTCCCCCCCCCCCCCCCACCCCCTCTCTCTCTATATATATACTTTAAAATCAAATAATACATAAAAAAGTAATGATGAACATACAAACTGCAAGGATATATTATGAGTTTAAGTTGTGGCATAAGGGTTATAAAGAATTGAGAAAACAAACTGTCAAATTGCTACACAATCCCTGTAAGTTGCGAAAGACAGGAAAATATATATGATATCGAAACACCAATAGTGCTCATCATACACCAGACACTTGAATATTTTTGCACCTGAAATCCCCAGTAAAAGCATTGAACAAGGAAATTATTTCAAGATGGTTAAGGGATTATAAGATTGCCACCAAAAAGGATTTCAGATCCTTTTATTTCTCAAATATTTCAAACCTTTTAATTTGCACTTTGAAAAGAGATGATAGAATCACATGTGGATTCATTAGAACACTAGTTATAAATGACACCCAAAAGTTCAAGATTATTTTCTCAAGAAAATATAAGAAGGTTTATACAATTGCAGAGGAAGTGGTGTATCGTATATATGGAACTTATAATATAGCTGTGTATTGGAAATCAAATGGAATTATTGATTGAATTATAACAATGACTTGATCTTAAAAATATTTTTGTAGACTAAAAATTTTACTAAGAGAAAAAATGTTGTGAGAAAAATGTGGATCAAGCAGCTAGTTGTACTTAGATTGGGCTAGTCGAGTATCAACACAAACTTTGACTTGAATTTTTGTAGTTGCAGTAAGATAGGCTATCCCCCATTCATTGTGTAAGAGTAGAGGGATTGAATCTAAAAGAGAGGAGGTAGAGTATAGTATTTATGAAGTATGTGAGAACAAGTATTGATGGCAATGAACTTGTAAATTTGAGTTACTTAATACTGGAGAAATACTAAAGGACACTAAACTATAAGTGGATTTAGAACCATAAGAGAAATAATTAGTTTAGGAAAGGAAGGCATAGAACATAAATGTCTTTGCACCAAAACTAATTATGTGTGACAAGTCTTATTAGGGCCATAAACTTATTAATGTGAAAATAAGAGATTTATATTTTGAGGGATTCCTTTAGCATGTCGAATCTACTAGAAAAAGTATAGTCTTTTTTACTGCTGCAATTGTGGGTTATAACCATGAAAAAAGGGGGATGATTTAATATTATTTTATTGTTTCCAACTGTCCAATGATACGGCTAAATATGTGTAGCAAAGATGGTCTTAGTTAGGGACAAATGTTTGGGTTTGTTGTGACAATTTAAAGATGGAAGAATAGGCCTATGAAAACAAGTTGAAACATAGTTAAAATCAGTTAGAAATGCTTCACCTTTGATATCTTTCCATAGTTAAATGGTCATGGAAATAGTATTTCAAATTTTAAGACCTTGCAGCATAATAAGTGATGAATAGGACGTTTTTACGGAATCCAAGTAGATTGCATGGATATAAAATTGCTCCAAAAAAATCATTCCAAGTGCCATAAATACAAAGTATAAGAGCAGGTCTACAATCTAAGACTTCTACAAATTCTTCAAGCAAAATTGAGTTAATGTTGAAGGTCATATTCAAGGTTTAATGCAATTGTTAGAATGAGGGATGAATAGGATTGTTTAAGGAAGCCAATTGACCAATTTTGGAGGTCCAACTAGGTCTATTGATAAATTTCTCAACACTAAGCCAAATATTATTAGGGCTTGTCAAAATGTATTTTACGAAATTATGACTTGGACAACAAAAAATTAGAAAAATATATCAACATGTTACTTGTTATAATATATGAAAATTTTGCTGAGTTGTAGGCCCGTTCGGCCTCCCCATGGATCCCCCGGATCCAGTCTCATTTGAAGATCGCTTCCATAGAATTGTTGCTTCCCTCCCTCCATCTTCATCATCTGCCCCTCCTTCTTCCCACTCCATCAAGCGCACTGACATTCCAGAGGTCAATCTCTCTTCAGCTGCCTCCAAAAGAAAAGCAGTCACTCTTTTTGAGAAAGGCCTCATTGGATTGTTCATAGGACTCTGGCCATCCCCTCTCTCGGTAGATGTCTGGCTCAACAAAAACTGGAGAACCCTCATCCAAGGTGAGGTACAACAAATCTTCTGTGGGAAAGGTTATTTTTCCTTCATCTTTGAGAAGAAGGAAGATCAGGATCTCATATTTAGGAATGGCCCTTACTTCATGGGACCAAGAGGAATGTACCTGAACAAATGGGACCTATCTTTCAACGCTGAGAAAGATATCCCTAAGGCAGTCCCAGTCTGGGTGAAACTACCACACCTCCCCCTTCACTACTGGAACAATGAGAACTTCAGAGCAATAGGGAATACATTGGGTAAATATGTGGACAATTCAGAGCCAAAACCCCCAATGTTCTCATGCGCCTGCATCTGTGTAGAGGTAGATCTTGAGAAAGGTTTTCCGAAATCCATAAATCTCTCCATAGATGGATGGAATCATCTGCAAATAGTGGATTATGAGAAAATACCCTTAAAATGCAAATATTTCCATGAAAATGGGCATTTTGCAAAATATTGCCCGAAAAAACTAGAGAAAGTCAACCAAGAAGGTCTGCAAGAAGAAGGATGGAACGTAGCAAGTGGGAAAAGAACAACAAAAAATACAGCAGTAAAGCAGCCTCATGTCACGACAAAAAGCACCTCCAGAAATAGGTATGAAGCACTACAAAATGAAGAAAGAGAGATCGAAACCCCATAGGAGAATGTGGAAGAGGCCCTGTCCCCAGAGCAAGAAACACTAGCAGAAGCCCCAATCTAGAAGGAGAAGAATGATCTGGAAGAGGAGCCAGCTCAACCAGCAGTAATGAAGGTAGCAACAATCAACTCAAAAGGTTCAGTCACTTGCTCCAAGGAAAAATCATGCTCTAAGGAATCTACAGACAACTCAGTTGAGGAGAAAGAACCTCATTCCAGAAAAGGAAGGAAGTCCAACAAGACAATAAGGGAACAGGAAGAAGCAAGGGAAAACGCAGCAGGGAAATAGTCCAACCTAGATTTCCTGGTTAAAAACTCGCAAGAAAGTAAATACCTCCTTAGTGCAGAAGAGGAAAGAAAGGAGAAAGAAAAAGCATTCGAAATTCCAAGAAATAATGAAGCTCGTCTCCTAGAACTATAGAGGATTAGGAGGTTCCCAAAAAATATATGTTATCAAAAGATTCAAATCAATGGAATCGGTTTCAATCCTTCTTATCCAGGAGACAAAAAAATGGCAAAAGACAGTCTAGCCACACTAAAAAAAATTTGGCCTAAAGGTGACGGGTTTGCCACCAGTTCAAATGGTGCATCAGGAGGTCTTCTCTACTGGTGGGACAGCGTCAAATTTGTAATGCACTTAGAGATTGAAAATAGGAATTGGCTATTCATTAAATTAGAAAACAAAGAGAAAAAGGAAATGTTCTAGATAAGGAACAAATATGGCCCAACTATCCAAGCACAAAAAGATAATTTCTAGAAATCCCTTGAAGAACAATGTGAAGGGAAAACACTTCTTCCTTGCTTTATAACGGGTGATTTCAATGTCCCTATCTCAGTAGAAGAGCACAGAGGAGGAACTAAGGTTAGGGATACCTTTAGGGAAAGGCTTGAGGACCTGATCTCGCTCTGGGGTCTTTTGGATATAAAACCAAAAAATGGTTCCTTCACTTGGAGCAATAAAATAATTGGCCCAAGTCACATAGCTGCTCGTCTAGATCGGGTGCTAGTTAGCACTCATCTTCTAAGAACTGACCCAGAGACCAAACTCCTGTGTTCATCCATATCAGATCACAAACTGATTTGTCTCTTCTTCCCTTTAGAAAATTTGGGGTCCCTCCCTTTTCAGTTCAACCATCTTTGGCTAGAGGAAGAAGGAGTTAAGGACATCATCTCAGATGCTTGGTGCTCTTTCATCCCAGGGTCCCCAGCTTTCACATGGGAGCAGAAAATAAAGAGAGTTAAAAAGGCCCTCAAATCTTGGGTTAAGCTTCATTTTCAAGAGCCATCTCAAAAGAAAGCATAAATTGTAAAGAGCATGGAAGCCCTTCAAGCAAATATGGAGGAAAATGAAATCACCAGAGAGGACCTTCTGAAAGAAATAGAGCTCGAGAAAAGCCTTCAAACAATCTTAAGGCATGAGGAAGAGGAATAGAGGTCGAGGCCGTGAGTTCTCTGGCTTAAAGGAGGTGATCAAAACACAAAATTTTTCCAAAATAAATGCAGAGATAGGCATAGGTGGAACACAATTAGGGAGCTCAAAAGCGAGGATGGAACACTCATCACTAGGCAAGCAACAATTAGTACAGAGGTAAGAATATTTTTCGAAAACTTATACAATGATGAAGAGTATGTTTCACAGGAATGCATGGAAGAAATGGTTCAGGACATCCTTTCCATGATTAGTCCAGAAGAAAGAATTCAGCTAGAAACCCCCATATCGGAGGAAGAAGTCAACAAGGCCATTTGGTCCCTCCACCCAAACAAAGCTCCAGGCCCCGACAACTTCCCTATCCACTTCTACAGAACTTTCTGGTCACTAATAATAAAGGATATCATGTGTCTCATCTCCTGGATGGCGAAAGGAAAAATGGGAGGAGCCACAAAATCCACCTTCCTGGCCTTGACCCCAAAGAGGATAACCCCTCCTCCATCAAAAGTTTCAGACCTATTTCCCTCTGCAACCCCTCTTACAAAATCTTCTCAAAAGTCCTATCTCTGAGACTCAAGCCTATCATTCAATCTTTTATCTCTCCCAACCAAGGAGGCTTCATCTATGGCCGTCAAATCAGTGATAACATCCTTATGGTTCAGGAAGCTATTCATTCCAGCACTAAAAAGGGAGAACCAGGTATGGCCATTAAACTGGATCTAGCAAATTCCTTTGATCGGCTAAGGCATTCCTTAATTTTGTTGGTTTTAAAAAAGTTTGTGTTTCCCCCTATCTTCATAAATCAAGTCCAAGCCTACATAAAATCTCCTTGGATAGCCCCTTTAGTCAATGGCATACCCATAGAATTTTTTAAATCCTCTTGAGGGATAAGGCAAGGGTTTCCCCTCTCCCCCTTTCTTTATATCCTAGTGGCTGAATCCCTAAGCAGAAGACTCTCAAGACTTCAAGCAGAAGGCTCACTCCCAAGTCTCTCCTTTCGAAATGGGGTGAATCCTATCAATCATGATATTTTTGCTGATGATACAATCCTGCTAGGCATAGCCTCTCCACAAATTGCTAGAAATTTCTTAAAACCCTTAGACCTTTTCCTTCGCTCCTCTAGATGCTCAGCTAACCTGATCAAGTGTCAACTCTATGGGTGGAATTGCAACATCGCAACCCTTCGCAGTATATCTAAAATCCTCCACATTAACGCTAATTATTACTGGACTCATTTCACATACCTGGGTATCCCAATTGTTAAAAAGACCTGTGCCTCTGCTATGTGGACTTCGATCATCCAAAAGATCAAGAACAAAATTAACGCTCTAAGATCAAAGTGGTTAAATATTGCAGGAAAAGTAACTCTCATTCACTCCATTCTCTCCTCCTACCCATTATACTCTAGCTCAATGATCCTAGCACCTAAGAGTGTCATTAACAACATTAGTAAGGATATCTGAAAATTTCTTTGGCAAGAAGGAAAGGTGCAGAGAAAGAAATTTCACTTGGTTAAATGGGACACAGTCAAAAGATCAAAAATCAAAGGTGGATTGGGAATCAGGGACCCATAACAAATGAACAAAGCGTTGGGAGCAAAATTGATCTGGAGGCTGGTTACTGGCAGGAAAGAATGGTGGAAAGAAGTAATAAAGAAAAAATACATAAAAAAAACCAGGTAAAAAATGCTCGATAGCTTGTGGACTAGCAAGGGAACCTCTCTCTAGAAACTGTGTAAATCCTCTTTCAATTTAATCCAGTCTAACTACTATTGGATACCAGGGACTGGAAAAAAAATTAAGGTCTGGGAAAGCAGTATTCTTGGGCAGCCCTCTTTCTCACTCCTTCCAGGGATAAATGATTTAGCTGAGTGGGATTGTAGCTCAGGATTCCACACTATTCACGACCTCTCTCTTTGGAATCTGAAAGGATGTTGGGTGGGCTGGAAGGATATTCACCCCCCACCCCATCTGGAAGAAGCCAAGAATCACCTTATTGCATCCCTGCAGGGCATGTCACCAACTAGCGAGTCAGTAAGGGATTGCATTGGTTGGGGAAAGAATGGCCAGTATACAATCAAAGAAGAGTACAAGAGACTCTCAGCGGAACCTACAGCAAATGAGTGAATATGGAAAAATGTTTGGCATTCAGACAGTATCCTGAAGGTCAACTCCTTTATCTAGATCCTGATGCACAATAAACTTCTAATGGCTGAAAATCTATTGAAAAGAGGGATAGCAGGTCCCTTTCGGTGTGCTCTTTGCAAATTAGAAGAGGAAACATCCAATCATATCTTCCTGCAGTGCAACGTTTCCTTGAAAATCTGGCAGTGTGTTCTTCCTTCGGGATTTATCTTCAATCCCCCAAGCTCTGTAGCTCAGCTCATTGATGATTGGGCCAAACACCTCCCCAGTTCTCTAAAAAAAAACCCATCCTCAAGCGACTTTGGAACACCATACCCAAGAATGTTTGCTGGCAATTGTGGATAGCAAGGAATAAGTCAATCTTCAAGGATGAAAAAGTTGTTTCAACTCGTATAGTTTCCAAAATTGTGGGAATGATAGCTAAAAAGTTTTCCTCGAATAATATCAGCTTTCCTAATAATGAAAACATCCCTGAGCCACATTCTTTGTGGTGCAATATTTTTTCAAAAGACAAGAACTCCCCTCAGTCCAACTCCATAAACACTAAAAGAAAATATCTCATTAGCACATCTCCATGGGAAATAAGAAAAAACAACAGTGATTTCATGGCTTAGTTATGGGAAAAGAATTCTTATGCTTTCTTCTTTGATGGTGCCTCAAAGGGCAACCCAGGGGTGGCAAGTGTGGGAGGGATCTTGTTGGATCCCGAAGGAAAAATTGAACAAACCTTTGCTTGGGGTCTCGACTATAGGACCAATAATGAGGTTGAATGGATGGCTCTCCTTTGAGGAATGAAAAATCTAGCCAACACTGATCTCTGCAGGGTTGCGATATTTGGAGACTCTAGACATGTCATATATAAAATGCTCAATGGATACACCACTGGCTCTATAAAATGTCATCAGTTGTTTGACAAAATTATCCCTCTCCTATCTACACACTATGAGTTCTACCATATCCTTCGCTCAAATAATGTCGCAACCGATGCCTTGGAAAATGTGGGGGCCTCCCTACCCCAAGGGCATTTTCAACTTAATGGGTTAGACACCCCCCCCCAAGCCCATACCCTAATGAATATATGGCTTAAAATCCTTAACCCACATTGCATTGATCTCATCGCCATGGTATTAAGTGAAGGCTCCAATGAATTATCACGTCATCCTACCGTCTCCCTTGCTGATGCCACATGGTTCCCACTCTCCTCAATCCTCAACATCCTTAACTCCCATCTCCTCCAGTGTAAATGCTGCTTCAGTTTGCATGTTCCAGGTCCTCTCAATCTTCGCAATATGGATTCCTCTAGAATCCTTTCTCACCCTCAAGTTTCTTTGGATAGTGGTTTGATCTTCACTCACTCTATATTTTTTCCAGAGAGGACTCTGTTGGATGTTATTACAGGCGTAGACGAGGGTGTTTTGCAGGAGGTTTTGTGGGAGTCTCTACCTCTTACCAGGGTTTTTGTTAAAGAAAGGTTGGCTCTCACTGCTTTCTTCTCCTGTTACCGCTCTCCCCATGTCGACGGTCCTCTGTGGCATTTGAGTTCTGGTTTCCTTCCTGTAGATGATTTTTTTATAGCTGGCAGTAACTCGGTTCTTGGATGTAATTTCTCTAGGTGGAAGGAAGGAGCAGTTGGCACTCTTTCCTGTAGAAGCAATAAAGACCCTGACTCTCTCCTGTGGGAAGTTAACATCCTTAACTTGGTTCATAGTGAGTCTTACTATGGACTTGAGGGCCAAGATTTGGAAGGTGTAGTTCATAATCTCCATCATAGCTTCTCTAGAATAGCTCTTGACACTCACATTCCTAGGCAAGGCAATATGGACCCAGCGAATGAGAATGCAGGGATTGCAGACTTGAAGAAAAACCTCAGGCATTTATATGAAATGATGGCTATTGGTATCATGGATAACAAGGAAATTTCTCAAGAAGTAAAGAATATGGGGGAGGTGGTCAGTTACACCTCTTACCAGATAAGCAACCATGACTCCAGGATTGATGACACAAAGATGAACCTCAAGGAAACCATGGGCAAGGTGGACAGAATCCAAGAAGACCTTCGGCATTTAGTTAGCATGAACCAAGGAGGCCAGTCTCATGAATCTCCTGTAGCAACCTGGCCCATGGAGGAGGAGTCGGTAGTTCAGCCAATGAATCCCCCAGGAAAATTTTAAATGGTTTTCTTAGTTTATGTTTTTCTGTTTGTTCTAGTAACCAACAGTTTATCAAGGTATATACTACCTCAGTTCGTAGAGTTTATGTAAAAACTTTGTGTGGAGTTCTTTGGTCTCCCTTCTGGACCAATTTTGGTTTTTCCTTTTTTGAACAGCAAGAACTCTCAGCTACCGCTTATTTTGTAATGTATGGCTATGCATAGCCTATTTAATACTACCCCTTTTTACTGTTTCGGTTAAAAATAAAAAATAATATATATATATATATATATATATGAAAATTTTGCACTTGCAAGAGGAAGATATTTAGATGTTGATGCATTGTGTAAGAGCAGGAGGGTTGAATCTAAAACAAAGGAGGCATAGTATATTCTTTATGAAGTACGTGAGAAAAAGTATTGATTCCAATGAACTTGAAAATTTAAGTAACTTAATACTGGATCCGTACTAAAGGAGACTGCATTATAAGTGGAATTATCACCATAAGAGAAAGAATTAGTTTAGGAAATGCATGCATAGAACGTTAATGTCTTTGAACCAATACTAATGATGTGTAATGAGTCTTATTGGGAGCATAAACTTGAAAATGTGAAAGGAAGAGATAGATATTTTGAGGGAGTGCTTTAGTAGGTTGAATCTACTAGACGAAGCATAGTCCTTTTTACTGCTACAATTGTGGGAAATAAAAATGAAAAAAGAGAGGATGATTTACAATTCTATTATTTAGCACCAGCTTGAATATTATGAGGATTGCAGTATTTGGAAACTATCATTGCCAAAGAAATTCACCAAGACCTGTTATTTGTAACTCAAATCAAAATAAAGTTACAAAGTACAAACTAAAGCTTAGAATGTTCAAGTCCAATATTCAATATAGATATTAGAAATACAAGGATCCCATCCATATGATAAAGTTTGGATATTGATGCCTTGTAGCCTACAAAAAGCAGTTCAAAGGTATATTATTGCATAAGAGGAGTTGATGGGGGGAGGTCAGATGAGACCATTTATACCTTTCAGTGCATGTGGATAGCGACAGAGTACACAATCAGTTAGTATGTATAGATCAGTGATAGAGCGTAGAGATGCACCAAGAGCATAGGGATAAATAAATAAGATAGATCAGTTTGGAGGATAGAGGCCGAAGGATTTAGGAAGTTATTCCCGTTGGGTTTGGGTAACAACTCTGACTCAATGAGAAGGTATGGTATTAGAAATACAAGGATCCAATCCATATGGAGTATCACATATATATGCATGGAGTATTGCATGCATCCTGAGTCACTACAATCTTACTTTTGAAGCACAAATTTCAAACTTAACCACCACCATTCAAAAGAAATTCAACCCAATTTTTCCAAAGGAGTTACTCAAACTAATTGATACAATAATGGTCTCTTATTACACTTTTGTTCAAATGCTAATGGACTGGAAGGGGGTATTTACCTTTCATGATTTTTAATAAGATGTGGGAAGCCTAAAAGCAATCTACATCAAAGAATCATTAAGGTTACAAAACATATGATATTGGATGATCAATTTTCAATAGGGATTCAATTTGTTGTTGAATTAGTAGAACCTATATGTGAAAGAATTTATTATGTGGACAGAGACAACGCATTTTTAGATAAGAGTATCTACCTTGTACACACTATTGAAAACATTGCACATATAATGAAATAAATTGAATAAGCCACTTGAGATGGAAACAAATGCCATTAGTCCAAAATGGTATGATCATCTGAACATATAGGAGGCCCTCATGTACAAGATAGAGAGGTAGTGAAATAAATACTTAATGCTTACAAATATTTATGATTCTATAAAAGAGGCATCATGCATTGCTCAGTTGCACAAAATTCACGTGGGTAAGGTGTGCTTGGCCCATATGGAACTCTTAAAGATAGGCATAAAAACAAGGATACTATTGAATGGTGGAAGATTCAAGGAACATGAGAATTAAGTTTGAAGGATTTAAGTCTTATGTGAGGAATTAGATCACTTATTCTTTCAACCATTTAGAAGAGAAACTAGTTGGGATAACAGAGGAAAAGAACTTATTATACATTTTATATGTGTTAGAAAACATGATCGCAAAGCAATAACAATTAAACAATTAAACAAGATGCAAATATTTAAAAAATTACAAGAGAGACACAGATATAATGTGGTTCACCCAAGATGGGATACAAGCACACATAAATTGCCAGTCCCTTATTGTTATACCATCCAACAAAATGAAAGGATACAGCCTGCAACAACCCCGCTGCACTTCCTCTTCACATTCTCACAGTCTCTCTCACACAATCTCAAAGTTTGTTTACAATTCTACAATACAATACACAGTCATATTACAATGCTTTCTTTTTATAGGGGAATTACCATGGGAAAATACTATGGGTCACCCAATACCATGGGTCCACAACCTATTGGCCATTAAAGGTCCCAAAAAATTTATTTCGGGGTGTTTCCCCCGAACCCCCTCTGGGGGACCGTTGGTCCTAGGACTCCCCATATGGGGGGGATAGGCTCCCATGAATTCCCTATGGGGGATTATGTCCCCACACCCCCCCCCAGTTGGGACGTGTGTATGGTAAAACTATGGTACAAACACAACTAAAGAATAACATCTCTGAATTTGGAATATTGGGCTCCGCAACTAACAATATGTACAAAAAAAAGCATGCCTAACCTTAGACTCGATGAGATGTTAGGAAAACTACAAAACCTTAAGAACAACAAATCCTGAGATATTTTCCAACCTCTCTTGATACTTTTTCTTATCATAAAATTTCGTGCTAGCTTCAATGGCATCTGGAACTTATTAATAACATAGTTTGTTATTTAATCAAGGCTAGGAATATATTTTTTCATTTCCATTCGATATTCACAAAACATGAAAAGGGGCTTTAATAACAATTTTAAGCCATGGAATATGAAACTTATTCCAATTGCAATAGAGTAATGTTGGTCTCATGCCAATTGGTTTCTTACAACTAATGTGTAGGAACCTAGTGCAAAGACCATTTTTCACTTCACTTGGCTATACATAGGTCATTTCCCTTTCCAAATAGAGATAAGTATTTTAGTAGAAAGTATAATATAAGTATAGTAGATTCTTAAAAGTGAATATTCCTAGTTCATGTAAGTGAAAGGAAATAAAAACATATTTCCTCAAACCCTTGAATCAATGCTAATCAAATGAAAGCAATAAAGCTACAAAAAAGGGTTAAGCCAAGCATCAATTGAGAAATAAAAGCATTCAAGGGACTAACAAAATCTTTAACCAAAACAAACCCAAACTTCTAAAGTTGGAAAAATACTTCAAGCACAAGAAGTAAGCAAACCATAGAAAATTTCCAAGATATTAGAGGTATACATTAACACAGTTTCATGTACTTGAATGAGCCCATTATTTCTTAGCATAATTCTTGTTATATTGTTTATCATTTAATACTAGGAAACTATCTATGTGAAGAGATAGGTCCTAGCTTCTCTAGATTCTAGCTTCATTTCCTATCACAAGCAGGAAATATGCAATGCAATAGTTAAATATAAAAACATATCAATCCTTAAAAAAATAACTTGCATCAAGGAAATGTAGCTCCAATCGTCAATGTTACAATGAAAACACAAAATATAGAATCCATTTTTATTTGAAATGCAACCTCAAATTGACATATAGTGAAGTTTCTACCATAAATAATTTCATGTACTTAAATGAGCCCATCGTTGCTTAGCGAGAGTCTTGGTAAAATTAGTTATTTATCATTTGATACTATGACACTGTCTACGTGAAAAGAGATAGGTCCCAACTTCATCAAACCTAACTTTATTTCCTATTGAACACACAAGGAAAATAAAATATATAAATTAAATATCAAAACGCCAATCTTAAAATAACATGCATGAAGGAAACGTAGCTCCAATGTTACAATGGAAATACAAATTATAGAACCTAGTTTTACCTGAAATGCAACCTCAAATTGACATAGTAATCTTGCGCCACCAATGGATTACTAAACACATAAACCAAAGTAAGAGTCCTTTCATGTATATTGGATTAGATTAAAATCTTGGGGTCTATCAACTTTCAAATCCCCAATTGAAATTATCATCTTGGTCCTCATTTTCTACAATATAAATATGATCTTGTCCTGATGGATTGTCATTTTGATCATGCAAAACATTGTGTTCCATATCAAGCTCATTAGAGAAATTTGTATACTGCTTTCTCCCATTATAGGGAAATTTGATTTCCAAAGAGCTAGTTCTCTTTCATATGGAAATTTGTTAACACCATACTATTACGGAAAAAATATTCCTATAATTTGGGGTGTACCATAATAGACAGTATGACACTAGAAATCAAATCCATTCTCAAGCATGCTAGATAAATTAAAGAAACTAACAAGTAAGGGATATAAACCGTACCTCAACCGAATGTTTGAAGATGACCACCATAGAGCTCATGACAAAAGGCCCGTCCCTACAATTTCCCCTCAACAAAAATTATATATACAAGCATAAAATATACTAAGAGTTAGTATTCAATATAGCATAATCCATTTAAACATGTATATATCAATTACACCCATGGATACAAATATGAATGATTGCACATGAAATTTGGACAAGAAATGAATATTTCTATTAATGTAAAAACAAAGATACAATGTGGCAACCTCTGTCGGCACATTGTCGGAAGTGAGAAATCGAGTCTCTCCACTTGGGCCTCCAACACTTCAATCCTCGATAGCAATGGAAGCTCACAAAGGCACTGGAGAGCTTAGGAGATTAATGCAAATGGTTATATCAACAAGAAAAAAGGAATGTAGACTCAAGTATATGATAATTGGGAAACATTTTGCTATAGTCTCTTTACTCTCAAAGTTTCTCCTCCAGCAATGATTCACAATGGCTGAATATATAACCCTCAAATGGGAAATGGAGGGTCGAATCATAGTGTTTCCAGGAATATGGAAGGCCAAAGATCAAGGTATTTGTTACTTGATGTGGAAAACTCCAATATTTTTTTTAGTGCAAAAACTGATGTATGTGGGATGTAATGGTGCAAGATGCGTTTATGTGAGCTGTATGATTGATGACCTATGTGTATCTTCAAAAATGAATTTTTAAGGGTTAAACTAAAGCATCATGTATATAGTGAGTAACGGCGGCATAGTGAGTCTGCATAGGGACAAGGGAAGGCCAACAATGGATGATGCATAAGGTGTGGAAAATCATGCTATAACAGATTCCCCCTAATGTGTGAGGTCATAGGGGTACACAATGGTCGAAATACATTATAATAGTCCCAGGAGTGTAGTAGTGAAGATCCAAGTAGAGGAACTATCCACTCATCAACATAATACAATGATAAATCTATATAGATGGCTACAATATGGAATACATATAACAGTCCTTGATACATATAAGTACAATGGCCATGAATAGGCATAATAGACATATGTCATAAGTGGTCACAACCATGTACAATACAGAGTTGAGTCTAGTCTCCATACTGAGTGAAGACATCTAGTACATAATAAAGTGCACTACTCTGGTATGAGAACTAAAATCCCATAGGTACCATTACTATCAAGGTAGTAGCATATATGGAATTCCACCATACTCTGAGGTGTTCTACATAAACTGCCAATGGTACATGTCCTATCACATGAATAAAGGTGTTGAGGTAGAACATGATGAAACATCATTTGATTACTGGTCATTGATGTATATTGTTAGTAGACACGAGACATCCTATTGATGATGAAAATAGGTGTCAAGGTACTGAGTTCTTTCAACATGTGAGAATATAGGTGTTGAGGTTGAGCACTTGAATAATCCATTGATCATGGGAAATTAATGTATTTCCAAATCTGTCGATGGTGAGAGAACCTACCGCTAATGACTACAAGTCTCAAGGCACTCAACTGACTCTATATCCCAATTCTAGAATAAATAATTTAAAGTCGATGGAATGGGATCCACTGGAAGAAGGGAATTAATGGATCCCCCATCAACCAACACAAGGTAAAAAACAAGGATGGATAATTTGGAAGAACTTGGATGAACAATATGTACATGAACCAATAACCATGTACATCTCTCTCACATGCCAGATGCAAGTAGCATGAAAAAGAGATCCCCTGAATAGCAACCAATGATAAAAAATACTGATAGAGGTGAGGAAATCACCAATAGGGTCTAATGGAATCTAAGACACAACATGAATCCCAATGTGTGAATAAATTTCTTTCCATTGAACACAAGGGAAACCACTCAGTCAATGACCAATGATGAGATGTCATTTATTGAGTTCAAGGTCACCTACAAAGTAGGCCCAAGGTTCTAGGTAGGAACACCACTCTATGATGTATCAGGAATGGATGACATGTAGAGTCAAGATAGATAAGGAATAGATGACATGTAGAGTCAAGATAAATAAGGAATAAACGACATCCAGAGTCAAGATAACTAAGGAATGCATGACTCAAGATAAATACTTTCTTCGAGTAAGAGCATGAGGTAGATGGAGACACTTAGGTAGCATAGAATCAACGTGCAAACTGGTACAACTATGTGGCATAGGAGGCATCAACAGAGGCCCTGTAGTGACGGTAAGATTAACCAGTCGGTGGAGAAAGCTCTAAATAACAAGTACAACTCCTATGGTCATGCTAGAAACCCAACCCATTATTAATAGACTCATAAATTGTGCTGTATTCAAAGACGACATGATAGATGCCCATATAAGAAAATACCATTTCCCATCTATTTTTTATTATTTTGATTTTTTTTTGGTGTTTTTCATATTATAAAGCTTGAAAAAGAATAAAATATTATTATAGTACAAGGAGAGGAAACAAATGTCGTAGTCAAGAATTCTAGTTCCACGCAGTGGAACATACCTATGATTAATGCAAGGAAGTGCATGCAGGATACAGATATTTGGGGGAATGTTTCCTCTTGGATAAGGAGTGATCAAGCTGTAAAGGACAAATATGAGGATATTCTTAGCTATAATTGAGACAACTTCAGACAATATCGCTTATAAAAGTGAAGCAACGAGCCGTAATTAATCTCAATAAGGTAAGCATACGCATGCAATGCATTTACAATTTGATATATAGTGGGAGTCCTCGAGGGAAATAGCTAGCATAATAGATGAGAAAGAACATGAGGTTTTTTCTTGAAGTCATGGTGGGACTACAAGGGACTCCCAAACCTAAGGAGGACACTCAGCATGGGCACCATATAGAAAAACAAGTTCTAACTAGGGTACCCATGATCGAGAAAGCTCTAGTGCTTATGTAACAACATATCTAGTAGCAGTGGGATGGTTCCATGTCATTAAGAAGCGGGTTCGTACATATGGTTAATGTGACTTAGTCACGAGATAATGCAAAATTGCATGTGGAATATGATCCTATCCTATATTCCAGTTCATATTTTATACCTACCATGGGCATGAATAAGCTCAAAAATAGTCAAAATCCACTAAGGCTCATTGGAAACTGCACAAAAAAGGGACCTTGCACAATAATATTAGTCCAAAATAATTGTAAATAACTGATAGAAGGTAAAAGCTATAGGAAAAAGGTAAATGATTTTAATAAATAGTAAAAAATGATCATTTACCATACCATTTGGTTTTTTCCCCTTATAGTGATTTTGGAGCTCTTTGGACCCTCGAACTTCAAAGGATGATTCTAGGAGCTTTAGGCCATGAAATCGACAACTGTTAGGACCAAGTAATTCCTAATCCCATTCTCTTTCAATTCATTACTTTCATTTGACGTTTTAATGGTGAATTTTTAAGTTTTCAACCACGAAAAATGGGTTTATCATGCCACTCGGGCGACAAGTTATCAGGTCGGGTATAGGGATGGATATACTTGGGAAAAGCAAATCCTACCCACCTAGCTGCACACCTGTAGACATTGTGACCCATGTATATGGTCATGGATGTTGTTTTATGTTTATCCTTAGGTTTAATTTGGATCTAATTATATCCCAAAAAACCGTCCATAAAGGAAAAAACTTCGCTTCTTGCACAGTCATCCAAAATATGATCAATAAATGGTGTAGGGAAGTTATCTTTAGGACAAGCTCTATTAAGATATAAAAAATTAGTACAAACATGGATGGTACCCTGCTTCTTATCACATGAACGAGATTGGATACCTATTTGGTTAGGGGAACCGGGTAGATGAAGCCATCCTTGAGCAACTTATCTACCTCATCCTTGATAGAAGGCACATTATGGGGATTCACAACACATAAAAGTTGCCAAATAGGTTTAGAATTTTGATACTTTTTTATTTCATTTTCATCAATACGGGGATCAATCCCTGACATTTTTTCATATGACCAATCAAATACATCGCATAATTCCTTAAATATCTCAGTGTATGTTTGAATTTACTCAGGCGAACAATCAAAACTGATATAAACATTCTCAATATTACCAAGGGTCCGCAAAATGTTGATTGGAATAGTTGGTGATATGTTTTCCATGTTCCCTTCAGCATATACACCATGAGTGCCTAATGGTATCATGGGATGACCAACTTTCTCACTTAAGGGCATCCGAAACTCATCACACTCAATCCGTTTGAGCTTTGAGAGAAGGTAGGATTGATGATGCATCTCTTCCTAGGGTTGTTATGGACTGGGCATGGCCTCGAGAATAAATTCATATGAAGGAAAGGAGTCATCGAGGAAGTCATGTGAGCATGACGAAATGACCACCCAAGCAAGAGACACTAGGTGATCCTTATTAGTATTTATAATCCTCCCTTGACCAAACTATCTATTAAATTATTTTAGCCTAAATTGGGAGTTTTATTTAATTATTGGGTCCACTAGTACCATTGGGTCCACTTGGCCTAATGGGGCCACATGGACCAATTACTAGAGTGTGGGGAACACCAATAGAGGCTAAATTCCACTGACTGCACTTGAATGCATCAAATTAGGCACCTCCTAGGACAATCCCTACATTTTAGGAGCCACTAGGATTCTCGTCACCAACCTCCTTCAATTACTTGGATTTGGAACCAGTTAAGCTTAGTTATTCTCTAGTTACTTTCAGTTAGTTCACTTTCAATTCAGTTAGCGCTAGTTATGCATGGATGCATGTGGATAAGACACCTTTTCTCACCTACCACTCTAGTTATACTGAGTTAATTGATTATAACTGATTGTGTGACTTAGTTAGAGATGTGGAGTTAACCACTTGGACTTCGATAGTGATTTAGACATCTTTTGTTAGCCATGAAGTCAGATATATAGTCACATCTAGTTGGTAGATTCGAATTCACCCCTAATGATTCAAATTCTTTCCTATGTAACACTATTGTAACACCAGATTATGTAATGAAGATAATACTGTAGAGTCTTTGAGCAATACTTGTCTATTTCCCATGAGATTTGATCTGTTCAGTTTGTATAATTCATTCATATTCACTGCATCAATAATTTGGACTCATTGCTTGATGATATAAATGGAACAACAATTATAACATGGTATCAGAGCCATCTCAAGCAAGCTTCAACTCTTTCTACTCTCCATTGAGAACCAGAAGCAGCCGGGTTTCCACAGAAGTCCCGCAAAGAGTTCCTTGCTTCCTCTGAACTTATTCAGAGTGGCAGTGCGGGCATGATAGGCCCTAAGAAAGAGTTCATGTTGAGAGGGAAGGCTTGATTCTAACATATTTCAAATGATTTTGGGTTAGCCTATATAGCATCCGAGTAATCTCTAGAATATTGGTAAGACGCTTGAGCTAGAATTGAGGTAGAAGTTCTGGTTAATGACTCTATATCTTTGAGTGCATCAGAGTAGAGGTTCTACAGCTCAGTGCACTGATGAGTAGGGAAGGTTGAGTCAATCCAGGCTGTGTGGGGATCAGTAGTAGGAGTAGAGTAAGAAGAAAAAGAGAGAATATCAGAGAGAATGAGAGGGAGGAAAAGTCTGTAAAGATAGAAGAGAAGATATTGAATAGAGTCTGCAACTTTCTGTGCACAAAAAAGGTGCATTCCAGATAAAGAGCCCCTTGTGGTTTTCACTTGGATGGGTTTCCATGTTATAAGCTGTGTATATGTGTGACTGTTGAAGTAGCTTAGATATATGTGTGAATATTGTGTTGAACGACTGGTTGATTATTGCGTTTGCAAATGGATAAATGTATGGTGACCACATTATATTAATGAATGTGATTATGTTGTATATTCATTGTTTATTTACTTAAGTCACATAAAGAAGGGTTGAATCATAGCTTAGCGTTGAAGTACTGTACATACAAGTAACCCACCTTCTTGGTCTTCGTTGGAAGCCTTGGCGTAGAGCCAAGGTACTAAAACACCCTCCCACACAATTGTGGAAACATGGTTCTCGCAGTTACCCATAAACCAAAGATATATCGAGCTTTGTTGTGCTGAGAAGAAAGGACTGAACTTGGGTCCAACGATAGAGAGAGGGAAGAAAGACAACAAATGGTTCAGTTGCTGGGACCTTAAATTGTTATGGTGAGGGATATGTTGTGCCAGCCCACAATACCAGAGATCCAGGACTAGGTGGACTTTAAAGAGTTAGATTTTGCACGAAAAGAAAGTGAAGGATCTCGGTGGGAACCAATAGAGTGGCTGGGCCAGTACATTTATTCAGAAATTTACGAGATTTTATTTTCTGAGTTTCCCATCCTATTGCATGAGTGGTTTTCTAAGTTGGCAACCCAACAAATAAATTTTCAAGGAGGAGAACCAAGAGAGTGGAATCCTCAATTGATTGAGCGACAAAAAAGAGTAAGAAACCCTATATCAAGGGTTGTGGATTTTTGCGTAGACAGTATCCTAGGAGGATATATTACTGATTTTGGTGTTGACACAATAACCTCATATAGTGAGGCAGAGCAATTTGTTTTTCAAGGACAATGTAGTAGATACCTGTCATCTTTAAAGACATGGATAAAAATGATCTTATGTGAAAAAGGCATTCTACGAATGAAATAAGACTGAATAGAAAAGAGTGGCTATGTCTCAGTAGAAACCCAGAGTGAGATGTTCCCAGGAGATAGAAGAATTGAACTAAAGCCGGGCTTTTTAAGAAGAGGAAAAAGATTCAAGTCCGACACACGATGAAAAACTCTGTTAGAATAAGGGAGTTGCAGCATAGATCGAGAAGAATATCAAGAATATCATTGGTTTCTTTGTGAAGCTATCTGGGTTGTACGACATATCGAGGATGAGAATATCAAGAAAGCACAGATGATCATGACTTTGCGAGTTCATTCACTGGAATGGTATATGGAATTTTCCATAGTTCCAGCAGGAGTTGTCACGAAAACACTCAATGATATTGGACTGGGTTTGATAGATGAATTAAAAAATCCAAATTCTAAATCATAGTGCATCACTGAAATCAAAGAGATTTAACATCTACCAACATAATTTTTTTGGTCTTTGACCACAGATTTAAGACATTAGTGGCCAAAGTGAGTTTCCAAATGTTGGATGTGCAACACAAGGAATATTTTATTGCCACCTTGTTATCACATATCCAAACCCCATTGATGCAACAGAAAATCATGTCGCAGATAGAGGATCTTGAAATAACAATGAAATTAGAATCTTCGCTAGTTGGAGACACCGGCTTGGGAATGATGAAAATTCAGTCGCAATAGGAAAATATTACGGTGAAGCTCCAGGACATTAAAAGAGGAAAGGAAGTTTAGGAAGAACCATGGTGTACAAGATGTAGAAGAGATGGACACCATAAAGATAATTGCCCAGCGCTCATGAATTATGTCGCAGCAGGTGCGCCTAACCCATTAAACACCCAAGGAATGCCTTGGTGTATAATATGCTAGACTAGGGGCCACAAGTCCGAGGAATGTCTGTACTTACAGAAGATTGTAAGAACACATGCTAGTCTGTATTGTAAATTTTGTAAATCAGTAGGTCATGATGAAAAAGACTGTAGAGTGATTTAGATATTGCAAGAAAAGACGATGGTTACCTACTTAATGAAAAATGATGATCAAATCAAAGTTGAATGAGCGAATCCTCAGTATCATCCTGCTCTATATCAACAACAACAATATCCTCAACTGCAATACTAGCTGAATCAATATCCTCAACAAAAACAATACCCTCCATAAAGGGGGGGTGGGAACTTTAGAGGTTGAGGACATCAACAAGGAGGAGGATTTGGTCGAGGAAGAGGCCAAGTCGTATGTTATAATTATGGGAAGCTAGGACATTTTTCCTGAGATTGTCAAATTCCTGTGAAAAATTGTACATATTGTAAAGCATCTGATCACACTATCGAACAGTGTCCGCATATTATTGCGAAATGACAGGATAGAAATATCATTAACCCCAACCAGATGTAGAATCTGAATCCAAATCCCAATCAAAATATTTAGATGATTTATGTCAAGCCAAGAAAACCCCACATTATTGTTGTTACAAGAGGAGGTGTTGCGATGGGAGCAAGACAAAATACATAGCAAGGACAAGCGCACGTGAGACCTACGGCACAAAAGAAAGCTCCGATAGATGTCCAACATGAGAAAGAAGTATTCTTAAATGTGTGACAAGAATTTATTAATACCAATTAGTCGTCGACATTTGAAAAATCTAGGGCTATTCCCAAACGATTTGAACAACTAATTAGGAAGCCTCCAATGAAAAAGGTTTGTAAGCTTAAAGATTTTTTCAAAAATTGTTTAGCACTAATCAATGATAAAGATGTTGTCATAGAACTGACAACACTCATAGAAGAAACCACAGAAAACTTGCGACCTAAAAAATAGTTAATCATATCCAGAGAAAACTGAATACAGGATGAGAACTGTGAATGATTGCGCAGATAGGAGATTATGATATGGAGTATATCATATTAGATTTGGGATCAGATGTCAATATATTGACAATGAAAAAATCATAGACCATGAATAAGACACAACTATATTGGTCTCCTATTCAATTATGGCTTGTGAACAAGTTGAAGGTGCTACCAATTGGTGTACTAACTCAAGTACCCATGGGATTCGAAGGCTTAATAACATATGTCGATTTCAAATTTATTGACATTGTCGATGAAAAAAACCCATATCCTGAACTTCTAGGAATTGATTGGGAAATAGACAACCAAAATATTATATACTTCAAGAAAAGAATCTTGTCTTTCGAAGATTCTGAAATAAGAGTGGTTGCATCGATTGATCTTCTTGAAGGATAGAGATAGGTAGAGCCTATACATAGTGAAGGGTAAGACAATTATTTATATCATCTGTACAACATCATATCTTCGAGGGAATACTATATTAATCCAATAACTGATGGAAACTTGAGTTGGCGGAGTCTAAGCTCGTGCACGTCTGACTCAGGCGATGCTATGGAGAATTGGCAGAACAGGATACATGAAGTATCCATGCGAATATGTGCAAGAATCAAAAGAGTTGTCCAAAGGGTAGGAGTTGAAGCAAGAATGATGCCTATGTATGAAGGATTACCTAACCTTGCATCTTTTTTGGTATAATTTGAAGAAAAATTCACAGAATCACAACAATTGTCTACTTTGGACTATGTGTTGAAAGCTACGCCCGCTAGATGGTGGGGTACACAAAAACAATCTATCTTTTAATGGACATAATGTAGGGGAATAATGGAGATTATACTTTGGGAAGAGTTCAATTTCCCCGATTAGAAATATACCGGACTGACAAATCCTAGGAAACATGTTGAGCATTGTCAAAGGATTTGGAAAGAACATCCGCGACAAGAATGGGTTCATCGATTCATCCACACTTTGGAAATGGTACCAAGAATTTGGTACACACTAGAAGAGCTACGATGAGGAAATATTGAATGGGAAAGCTTAGCTGTAAGCTTCACACAGACATTTGAGTTTGCAAGTGAACACCAAATAGTAGAGGTCACGTTATAGGTCATAAAGGAGAATATCTTTGAAGAAATACCAATCGCAAACACGAATTTACATAAATACAAAATGAATACACATAATTGGAAACAATCTTATAATGATATGGAAAATATCAACGATAGTGAACGATTCGCCATAATATCCATGTGTTAGAAGGAATGTGTGAAGTGGAAAGAGTTCACACATGTGAAAATACACGGTACCTTGCTAGATATGAGGTAAAAAAAGGGGAGGAACCAGAAAGAAGGAAGGGTTTTATTCTAACTTCCCATGACATGGGGAGAAAGAAAAGAAAGTCACAAGGAGCATGACAACATGCTAGGAGAGCTCAAAACAAAAGCATAAGTTTCCAATAAAATGACACTATCATAACGCTATGCCATGATTGGCACAATAATTAAGTAAATTACTGACAGGATACTTGTCAGTCATTAATATGGAAATATCGATAGAATTAGGAGGCATACCTTGGGATCATGTCCACCATAAATAACAATAACGATCTTTACAAATGCCAGCTAAGTGACCTCCGGCCAAAAAAACTTCCTTAAATAACGTACATTTCTTCCCTAAGATGTTCAAAATATGGAGTACTTTCTAAAGTACAAATTGCTCATGTGAGAGACAACTATCTAGAAGCTGTTGTTTCATAGTATACATTGTTACTATATCCAGAATCATTGTGCCTAGAACAATAAAGAGCGAGTATTGTATGTTACCCAATGAGCAGGAACTAGTTTGTATCCATTACGATAGTGAGTGATAACCCTCCCATGAGACCTATATCTTCTACTCCCCCTATGGAACACGATACCGGACATACAACCCCAAGAAACCAGTCTAGGCCAACTGCTATCCAAGTTCCACCTTGATCTTCAGAAAAACACAGAATGCAGGAACAAAAATCATAACCAGTTCCCTGAAGGAGAAGCAGCTGATGAAGAAGTTGAGGAAGGAGAAAGATACAACAACAACACTAGACCAGGAATAGAAATATGACTTCGAAACCACGAATTTATTTTCACCATACATTCCACCAAGGAGGAAAGATGCACCACCGATTAGCATCCCTAGTAAAAGCTATGCTACACTAGTAGCACCTAAAAAACCGAAAGGTATGAAAGTACTGCAGGACATCTTGCTTCAACTAGCAAAACTACCCTTTGAAGCTTCAGATACAAGTAAACTCAACAACCTTGATAGAAATAATTACATAAATCTAGTCAGAGATACACTAGAATCACCAAACTAGTTTGTTCCAATGCAATGGGAAAAAGTACTAGAACAGTCATGGCTACTGTCACTCCTCTTCATGTTGCACTTTGGTTGGATCATAGAGGTGGAAATTTATGTAAAATAGTTGCTAGTAGTATTTCATGCAGGTTTCCTTTATTTAGACAAACCGTATTCGGTGTATGTCGACCTGATCTCAACAATCACAGGATTGCCAAGAGCAAGGTCAGACCCAGTAACACTCTTTGAGAAGGGAAAGAACCCATCCCACATTTCAAAAGTCAAGGAAAAATATGACCTGGTCAGCTCTGTCAAAGAGTTCTTAATATCATCCATCAGTGACGCTGCGACTTGTATGGAAGCAACGATATTAACATGCAAATTGTTGCACATATCACGGCCAAAGAAATGTAATACAATAATAACAATGCTGGTTGCACTCTGAGCAGAAGGAGTTCAAATCAATTTGTCTCATTTCTTTCTTAATTAACTACTACATGATGCTTCTTCAACACAGGAAGAAGATACTCCTTTTGATTATGCTTAATTGTTAATTTTGATCTCATTTTCTGTGTAGTCTGAGCCAACATATTATTAGCTGATCAACTTACCCGTTCCTTGTAGAGGAGCGAGATACCAGAACTTTTGGTTATCGTAAGATAAAACCGACAGCAGAGTAGCAATAGTGAATTTTTTGTCCATACTAAAGCTTTAAAGAACTTGATAAAGCACCGTGTAAGACTTAGTGCAACTACGATGTCCAAATTTCAATGAACTATCAATTTTCAAATAGGACCACACTATGTCTTCATACAACCATGACGAAACCCTTGAGGAGTCAGGACAGTGGTTGGAGACACAATATGTGATAAGGGAAGAATATCTAGAAACCTTTATCAGTGATTGGAAAGAAGAATGGTGACATGAAGGATCACCAATTCTAGGAGAGGAGGAATGCATAGACGCCACAATGTCGGACACAAATCAGCCTGATCCGCCTCAGTAGGGGCCATCGATAAAACAACAAAAACAGGAAATGCAAAATGAAGAAGTACAAAGAGAACCTCCACGTAGGAAGTAAAAGGATAAAAATGAAGCCAACACCTCTCGTATGGATGACAAGGAAGTGGAAGCCTTAGTAAAATCCCTCCAAAAATTTTCCTAGACAAGTTTCAATGACTTCGAAAAACAACATAATCAATTTATTAGTACTATCACAAACATGCTAAATGTACTGGGAAGAATAATTGAGGAAGTCAAAATTGCAGTAGACCATGCGCTGTAGGTACCTTAGTCACTGGAGGAACCTAGCCCATCGGAAGCATAGGAACCCCCGCGACCCAGAGATGATCACCCCATCAAAGTATAAATAAGAAAAGAATACTGGAACTAGAAACCCCAGAATCCAGTGAGATTGACAGAACCATTGGCTAGATATTAGATTGATCAAAGATGTGATTGAAGGACGTGCATGCTGTACAAAAATAAACAGTTGTATAGAATCAATTAAGGGGAAATACCCTTGAAAAGCAGGTGAGGAACTAAGAAAAGGAGATCAGTAAAATCAAGGCAAATATACAAAGAACCACACAAGAATCAAGAAAAGATTAATCAAATAAGTAGAATCTCAAAAATGTCATTAATCTTGTTTGTTCAAACCTCGATGATGTTGAAATATCACAAGACATGCCATCAGAAGACAAGGTCCTTAGGCTAGTCAAGATAGCAGTTGACCTTAGGAAAAAAGTAACCCAAATGGAAGAGCAAAGGAGACCGAGCACACCCCTAGAAGTGTTGGAAAGCAGAAGAGATGCAGCCACTCAGGCTGCAAAAAGAATAGAAGAAGCAGAGAAAACATGTGCTAAGGCTGTGGACCAAGTCTGTCAGACTTGGAAAGCCCTAATGGAGGACAAAAAATCATATAATATTGCAAGTGATCTCACTTCATTTGAAGCAAATGTAACACAGATAAGAAGCAAGATGAAACAACTACCCTTGACACTGAAAAAGGTCAAGGCAATAGAGATGCAGTAATTGCAGCAACAAATGACTGTATTGCGTAGACAAAAACAACAATGCGAGGAAAAGGTAGATGAATTGCAGGATGAAGCAGAGAGAATTACAGTCCTAATTCAACATGTACATTAGAAGGTGCATGAAGTAGAGGAATCTGTAGAAAGAGTCATGTTAGAACACGTCAGTTCTAACCTAGTGGAGCACATGCATAAAACAAAGGAAGAAGTGTGCACAGAGACAGAGAAACTGGTGAAAATCGTGGAGGATTTTCAAAACAAAATCAACGTAAGTAAGTCCATGGAGCAATAGTTTGCGTGGATCGGGACGAGCCATGGGTGAGTGTTGGGGGCCTGTTGGGCCTAGGGATAGTAGAATTCATGTAGAATTCTGCCTAAGTATGGAAAATAACATAAAGGAGAAGATGAAGGCGATACAACAGAGGAAAAAACACCAAGGAAAAGGGAAAGGATGTTGTGACATAAGAAGTGAATGAGAAGAAGAAGACAAAGAGAAGGCACCAGAACAGTAAGTTGCAGCAGATGAGTAATCTAGGACAGAAGGACAAAATGAGATATGAGATGACATGGAAAATTATCAGCAAAAGAAAGCATGCAAATAGTGTAACAGTCGGAAAATGATAGTAAGGAATAACAATGAGAAAGTGACATTCCTTAACGATCATGGCTACGAGCTCGACTGGAGCTGAAGGAAACCAAACGAGTGAAGGAATATTTGTAAGTCAGGCCGATAGTGCCTCTCGTTATGTGTTTATAGAATAGGAAAGACAACCTATTTACTGGATATAGTAAGTCCGCTAAGATAACGACAGGAGAAGAGTCTATCATGAGTCTATTAGAGTCTATATCGAGTCAATATTGAGTCTATAACAAGCATGTGTGTGACCTGTATCGAGTATGTAATGAGGCTATAAAAGAAGGAACCCAAGCTGTATATGGGTTAGCCGATATAGCATCTGAGTAATCTCTAGACTCTTGGTAAGATGCTTGAGCTAGACTTGAGGTAGGCATCCTGGTTAATGACTATGTATCGTTGAGTGCATCAAAGTAGAGGTTCGCTAGCCGAGTGTGTAGACGAGTAGGGAAGGTTGAGTCGATCCAAGTTGTGTGAGGATCACTAGTAAGAGTAGAGTAGGAAGATAAATAGAGAATATAAGAGATCATGGGAGGGAGGAAAAGTATGTTAAGATAGAAGAGAAGATATTGAACAGAGTCTTCATATTTGTGAACAGACAAAAGGTGCATGTATTTCCTCATGCCAAATGAAGAGCACCTTGTGGTTTTCACCCAGATGGGTTTCCACGTTATATGCTGTGTATATGTGTGAATGTTGAAGTAGCTTAGATATATGTGTGAATATTGTGTTGAATGACTAGTTGATTATTGTGTTTGAAAATGAATAAATGTACAACGGCCAAATTATATTAATGAATGTGATTATGCTATATGTTAATTGTTTATTTACTTATGTCACATAGAGAAAGCTTGAACCATAGCTTAGTGTTGAAGTACTGTCCATACAAGTAACCCACCTTCTTGGTCTTTGATCGAAGCCTTGGCTCAGAGACAAGGTACTAAAATACCCTCCCACACAACTGCATAAACATGGTTTTGGAAGTTACCCATAAAACTGATATATCTAGGGTGAGACAACATCTGTGTCGTAGGTTTTTCCGGCTGAGCTTTGCTTCGTTGGGTTGATATATCAGGATTTTTTGTGTTGAGTATAAGGGTTTGAACCTCGGTCCAGGGACAGAGAGAGGGAATAAATCCAACATAAATATTCACCATGATTTTACAATATTTTGTAATTTTGTGAAATATTCGCCCAAATTTTACAAGATTTTATAATTTTATGAAAGATTCAGGAAAATAATATACATACATATTATAATACTAATAAAATAAACTTCACACTTTCCCATGTATCATGGGGGTTCACCCATTTATTATACATATAAATTTAGGGATGGTTCTTCAAATTTTCCTTGATGGTGGGTTGCGACAGACTATAATCACGTGAACTGGTCGCAAAATTAACATTCGACATCATATTGATACAATCATGACCATTTTTTGTGCCTATCAATTTTTGACTCCCACCAACACCACTTCTAGTGGCCGAAGTCCTCGAAGTCATGTTTTGATTATGTGGAAGGGGATCGGTCAACACAACTGTTCTCTGTGCAATGAAGTTTGAGCCATCATCAATTCTAGGGCACAAGTACATAAGATGGTCTCCTCCATAAATATTNATTCAAAACTCCTAAACAACTTAATCAATATAACACCATCACACTAAGTAATTAGTCTTAGTAATTAAATAGGGTTTACCCCCCTTGGCTTCGTTAGGAGTTGAGCCTAAACAGAGGAGTCAAGAATAAGGTGACAACCTTGACTTGAGACTTGCCCCCAAGGACACACCGAGTGGCTTGAATATTTCTACCACGTAACCCATGTGTGTGAAAGGCAGCAACACCATCAAATGAATATTTAATACCTGACAATTTGATTATGTTAGAAGCTTAGCTAATCCCTGGCCTTTTACCAATTTTGTTGATTTAATATCCACATCATACTCCATAACCTTTGCTATCCATCTACCTCTTTTTCCCTCACTTTCAGGTTGTGCTAAAATCTCCTTGACTGCTAAACTTGGAACATACATTAGAGGAATTTTGGGGTCTAAAATGGACCTCCTAAAGAAAATAATAAAATAATAGTTAAAATAATAAAATAATATTGATTAATTTTGGAGGAAGAAAGAATAAAACTACTTTTTGTGTTCGTATTTTCGACATATCTCCCTGTGTTTTTACTCAAATTTCGATCGGGAGAGCTCAATGGATGCGGAATTTGATTCCGCATCCAACGAGTACCCACACTGCATACTTTTGACGGACCCCGCTACCCCAAAAATAAGAATAATGTCATAAAGAATCCCAAACTAAGCATAAATTAGGTCTAACTCCTAATCTCAGAGAATGGCATGTTCCTTGGTTGTCACTTTGGACGTCAAAACATCCTTCGTGATATAAGGAAGTAAGGACTTAAAGAACCACTCCAATAAGAAATATGTCTGTTGTTGACCTTTATACATTTCTTTTGTCTACACCACTCTTGAAAATGGTCAGAAATATGAGTGTCTTTGCCTTGCCGAAAGGTTGACAAGAGTTTGGTACCGACATCATAGTGAACCAACAACTGAAAGTGATTAAGGAAGACCATGGCCAAGTCATTAAAGGTTTGGTATGTTCCCCTAGGAAGCTCTATATACCATTTCACGACCAAACCCATAAGGGTGCATTGAAATAGGCGTAATAAAATAGAATCATGATTCAACAAATTCGAAGAGCACCATAGATGAAAATTCGTAACATGATCACTAGAATCGTCTCCATTCTTACCTTCAAACTTCAGGACATTCGAAGGAAGTTTGGCAAGAACCGGAGGCCATAACAGATCATGACATAGAAGGTCGTTCTTGAGTTTGGATAGGCTAGGCAAGTTCAATGTAGATAAAGATAGGATCCTAGGTTGCACCATGTGATTCCATTCTCCCAAAAAATATTGGTTTTAATACAATGGGTTCTGGTAAAAGTGATGACATTGACTAGTCAAATAGTAACCTCCCCCCATATGACCCATGTAAGGATGCACGAGAATTTTCATATGGGGTATTCCTTGAAAAAGTTGAACCATATAGCCACAATTACTTGTTTGGTGTACTAGTTGAACCCAAGACACCTAGGGAGGAATGCAACCTACAGACACAATGATTCTAGGTGACGAGGAGAACCATATAACCAAAGGGATCATACCGTCCCAAGGTCCCACTTGAATTAAGGAGAGGATTCACCATGAAAAATGAATTTGAAGCGATAGGAACATATGGCGATGGGATAAATGATGCTATATAAGTTGTCGGCCCAAGGTTAACATATTTTCCACCACCCGAACAAGGATTAACACTAGTGAGAGGTATTGACAATGTAGAAGGGGAATATTACCCCTTCCAAACTGATATGAGGTGTAAAGGGTGGATGTTCCCCTAGTACAACACTAATGTCACTACCAAAAACATGAACGTATGATGGTATAGTATTTGAAACATTCATCATTTCAAATGTAAATAGACTCATGGTTAAGGGAATGGTCTAATGTTCAGTACCTGACCGCCTAGAGGAAAAGTTAAGTATCTGATCTAAAGACCACGTGAATTCAAAAGGATGTGTTCCTATGGGGAAATAATGACTAGTGTTGGAATATTATAGACCCACTTCATAGTTAGGATAACAATATTTAATCATTTCTAATTAATTTCCTATCCACTAGCCTAGATAGTTGGACTCCACTTGCACCAGTTGGTTAACACTTGCCATATGTACCCTAGGAAGGTCTTTATCCTGATATTGGTTAGATCCTTCCTACTTTATTGAATGCCATATTTAGTAGTTGTTCCTTCTTGCAGATTCTATCTTTATCCTGCTTTATTCCTGGCTTTCAGTGGATAAGATAAAGCTAGTCAACTAGGAAACTACTATCTTTTGTTGCCTACCCATCCTCCATGGGTTTCTCTCCAAATTCCATGATTATCATTTTTTTGCATCACTAATGACAACCCACTCATGACTCAGCCACTTCGTGAGGTCCTTGAAATATTTGAAAAGTGCTTTAGTCACCTATGGGGGTTTATCATATTTTAGTAAGTCTACTTTATGAGCTAGCATGATTTGTCTCCTAGAAAATCAATTTTACTTTATAAGAATGTATTAATATTGTAATAATCATCAATGCATCATCAATGAATAATCAATTCATTTGATCAATAGTCAATTGCTATCCTTCTCTTGTATTCAGTCCCATTATTCTTCTCTCTATTTTCCTTGTGCATGCTTGTGAGAATGATCTTGTATCTAGATCTACATCTTGTGCTTCTTATTAACATCAAAGCTCTGTTACTTCATAGTATCAAATATTCTATTTCTACATGGTTTCAGAGTGCAAGGTTTCTCAAGTTCTACATAGTTGAGGAGCTATTATTTCTCTACATTAGAGCGCATCTATTCTCCTATTCCTCTCTAAATAAGAGATTGAATTGAGCTTACAATTTTTTCTCCTAGTTTTTAGTTATGCAGGTTGCAGAGAGAATTTTCTTGAGATCATAAAATTATTAGCATGGATTCCTCTTCAACTATGATCCTGACTGCCTTCAACTATCATGAATGGAAATCCAAAAGTGGCAATGTTCATAGAGTTTCTTTGGATTTGGAGAATGAGACTAATGCTGTTGTTGAGAAAGGTAAGTGGCATAATAGGTTGGATGAAGCCTATGGATTTCTTTGCCTATCTATTTATCCCGATCTACTCTTTCATCTAGATGGTTTGACCACTCCAAACCAAGTATGGACCAAACTTGAGTCTCTCTTTGGAGTACAAGATGAGATAAGAGTGCATCAATTGTAGAATGAGTTATTCTCATTGATTCCAAGAATTTTTGAATCCATTGAATGCTTCTTCACCAAATCCAAGTCACTTGTTATATTTCTCAAGCAATGTGGGATTGAGAATAAGGAAGATCAATTGATCCTTTCCACACTATCAAAACTGGGTCTTGAATACTCGGTTTTTGTGTCTACTTTTCATGCCTCTAGGCTTACTATTTCTAATTGGAAAATTCCTTCTTTGAATATATTCTTTGATTCAATAACAAAGGAGCAATCTAAATTGATACATATGGGTTCTATTAGAATCTTCAAGGGAAAGGATCATGATCTCATAGTTCAAGGAAGTAAGAATGCAAGATCAAAAGAGAAGCAAATAGTGAAAGAGAAGAGGCCAAAGTCATATAATGAAGATGAAATTTCGAAGCCTACTGATGAAGGTTTAATGTAGAAATTAAAGAAGAAAGGGAGAAAATCCAAGTTTTCTTATTGTAGAAAGGGATTTCATCCCGAGAATAAATGTTTCAAGAAGAATCTAGAAATCATGTCTCAGTTACTTGAGAAGCATAATATTGAAGTTCCGGATGAGCGAGAGAAGCTCGTTGAATCCTCAAAACACTGTCATAGTGTGTAGTCCCAAGGAAATATGAACTATGAATTGAGTTCCAGAGTTAATTACTTTCCTCATATCTATGATGCAGATTCATTTTCTGATATATCAGAATCAAAAATCTCAATGTCTTTCTTGAATAATCCACCTATCAGTCTGTTAGATTCATCTCCCACTACTTGTGATTTTTCACTAGATCCTGAATTGTCTTTAAGTAGCTCTTCCTCATTCCATTCAAATGATTATAATTAGGATCTAGAAGCATGTTTTCCAGCTGATATGCATGTTATGACATCATCCATACCATCTACCATACCTATGAATACTCCTAAGACTATACAAACCCCAAGTTCAATAGTTTATTCCTTATTGGTTTGCTATGTAGTGTTACTTATATCTAATGGTTTCAAGTATTTCCTATTTTTCACTGGTTGGTTATCCATTACCTTAGTCATAATTGGACTTATATTTCACATGTTTGGATCTGATCTAAACACTTATGGTTAAAATCTCAACTCCATCCATAATTTAGTTTTTTACACTCATCAATTTTTCCCAGTTGCTTATCCTTTTCCTACTCTATACCTATATCTTCATGGAGACACTGAACATGTGGTATTTGTTGTTCCACATGATAATATTTATGATATATCATAGTATTTTCAGCCTCATTTCAGAATTGGGAAGGTGCTACATTAGTTTGAAAAGAATACACGTGTCCCACATCACCATTTTGCAGCTATACAAGGAACTGTCTATGTTAATTTTTCTACTCTTTGGGAAGGAGTATGCACATATCTATTTTTGTTTTCAGATTGTGTTTTTATATCAGATTATGTTAGCAGAAAAAATAATTTTTATAATTCTCCTACTTCATCAAATGATGAGCTACAATGAGTCTCTACTCTTCTTTCTTGCAAATACTACACTTTAGCGCATGATCATGGAGTTCACTACTTCTTCATCAAATTATCCTATCAAAAGTAGCCCAGTTAGCTAATTCAAGTGAATAGAAAGATATGTTGAATACATGTTTTTCAATTTTGTTCCTTGTCCTTTCTTGAGGGAGTATTTTCTCCATGTGGTTTTGCCTCTTTCCTCACTTTTCTAGACATGAATAATTGTAAAGGGTGACCATAGCCTTGTTGTTGGGCCCTATATGCATCTATATTTTTTATTATTTCATATAAATCCATAATAAAGTCACATTTAAATGGGGGTGTTGGAATATTATAAACCCACTCCATACTTAAGATAACAACATTTAATCATTTCTGATTAATTTCCTATCCACTAGCCTAGATACTTGGCATCCACTTGCACCACTTGGTCAATACTTTCCATATATACTCCAGGAATGCATTTATCCTGATTCTGGTTAGATTCTACCTACTTTACTAACTTCCAAGTTTAGTAATTGTGCCTTCTTGTAGATTCTGTATTTATCCTACTTTATTCCTGCCTTTCAATGGATAAGGTAAAGCTAGTTAACTAGGAAAAAACTATCTTTTGTTGTCAACCTATCCTCCATTATTTTCTCTGTATATTCCATGATTAGCCTATTTTCCATCGCTCATGATTTGTCCAATTCGTGAGGTCCTTGACAGATTTGGAAAGTGCTTTAATCATCTATGGGGATTTATCATATTTTAGTAAGTCTACTTATGAGTAGTATGAGTTGTCTCGTAGAAACTCAATTTTCCTTTATAAGGATGTATTATTGTTCTAATAATCATCAATGAATAATCAATTCATTTTATAAATAGCCAATTACTATTCTTCTCTTGTATTCAATATCATTATTCTTCTCTCTATTTTCCTTATGTATGCTTGTGAGAATTATCTTGTAGATATATCTACATCCTATGCTTATTCTTAACATCAAGGCTTTATTTCTTCATAGTATGAGAGATGTTATTTAGACAACTAGGAGCTTGTAATATGGTATAAACCAGAGTCCCTAGGATCCATAAGGTGGTGGTGGAAGAAGCCTCATGTGCTTCCTCTCCTACTACAGATGAAGGGGACATAGGGATCTCTAGAGTACCAGATAAAATACTCATCCCTAAGAGTCTAATAAGTTCCCTATGGGAAAGAGGAACAATATCACATCTTCACCTCTTGTAAAGGGTATGAGTATGATCAGAATGTAGTAATCGTGCTAAATGGCGAGACCAATGAGGAGTCACAACTCTATCCACAATGACTCTATAAAGAGACTCAAGTAACCACGATACCTAAGTCCAACTCACAAATAAATAGCACACCCCTAAGTAAGGTAGGAAAAATGCACATAAGCAAGGAATGAGGAAAAATGAGCTCCTGAATGCAGTAGGTATCTCTCACCTAGAAAATCCCTAAGACTCCCATAGACTAGAAGTAAGGTGTGTAACCAATTATAGTGGACCTTAGCTTCAACGCATAAAGACACTATGTTTTTCGATGCCTACATGTCTAGGACACTCACCAAATAACCTTTGCAAGTAACCCCTATGATACCTATGAAAATAAACTAAGGTCACCTCAATATAACCAATGCTCAGGAAGATAGTCGCAGGTGGGATCTACTGTATGGGTAGGGTAACTAAGCCCAAAGCTCGAAAGCACCAAAGGTACCTCATGATCCCCCAAATACGAATAAGATCCCAGAAATATCTGTGGCACTCATTGAAGGTAGTGGAGGTATATCCCCGCCATCAAAGTGCACATCGAATTATGATTAAATCCTGTGTAAGAGGAGTTCCCCAAGAACACTAATTATAGCAAGGATTTCTCCTCTCCCTGGTCAGACACTGAAATAGATTTCGTTTTATAGTCTTGGAGAAATTTACTCACAAAATCATATTCCAAGACTCTAAAACCTAAGCTAGTTGGTGCACCCTATATAATAAAATGGTTCTAATTAATTTTAAATTAAGCATTCATTTTAATAGCTTGTTCTTACTCAAGGGATATGGCTGTGAAACTAGTGATGTTGTGACCCAACAATAAAAGAAAACATGCAAAGCTAAAAACAATGTTAAGTGAAATCTTGTTTCCAAATGAAAAGATGGTATGCCACTAAATGAAATGCACAATAATTCCTTTCCCTTTTAAATTAAAATGCAATCTTTCCTAAATGAAATCCTAGACTAATTTCACCCCAAACAAAACAATGCAAGTACTTACTTCCATGGCAATGCAAAATGCAAATGAATACGTAGCAATGCAAATATTTTTGTATTTTCAAAGTAAATGAATGAAAATGCAAAAAAGAACCATTAAATTCTCAGGCCCTGTAACAAGAAACATGACAAAATCCAAGCAAGACACCGAGACTTAAGTACTAATGCACTACAATCAAAACAAGAAGGATAAAAATACAAGAACAATTTCCTAAGAAAAATCAATAAAAGAGGTTTCTAGCCACAACAAGGGAAACCAAGAGACAACAAAGGGACCTTGGAAGACAAATAAATACTCACAATCCACCCAACACCAATATATTACTCAAAATGGGAGATATACGCTACTGTTCAGAGAACAACAACATATGTATGTGACCCGATCGAGGACAAACATCGTATATACGTGACTGTAAGTACCACAACCCACATATCCAAAGAAAAAAGGGATAAACGAGAAAGATAAGGGCCAAACCACTCAAAGGAATTTCCAATGGATGAACACACTAACAAACGCGACACAAAAACGCAAAAAAAGAGAGCAATTCGAGCAAAAATGCACCCAAAAAACTAAACAAAAAGGGGAAATCCCCAGTGGAGTCACCAATTCTGTTATGGAGAAAATATTCCTATGGTTTGGGGTGTACCAAAATAGATAGTATGACACCATAAATCAAATCCATTCTCAATCATGCTAGATAAATTAAAGAAACTAACAACTAAGTGATAGAAATCTTACCTCAATCAGATGTTTGAAGATGACCACCATTGAGCTCATGACCAAAGGCTTGTCCCTACAATTTTACCTCAACAATAAATATGTATCCAAGCATGAAATATTCTAAGTCTTAGTATTCAATCTAGCATAATCCATTTAAACAAGTATAAAGCAATTACACCCATGGACACAAAAATGAACAATTGCATGTGAAATTTGGATGCGAAATGGATATTTCTATTAATGTAAAAAAAGAGATACAATGTGACAACCTCTTTCAACACCTCCTCGAAACTGAGAAACCAAGTCCCTCCACCTGGGACTCAACCATTTAAATCCTCCATAGCAAGGGAATCTCACAAAGGAAATGGAGAGCTTGGGAGATGAACACAAATGGTTCTATTAACAAGGACAAAGGGATGTAGACTAAGTATATGATAATGGGGAAAATTGTTTCTATAGTCTCTATACTCTCAAATTTTCTCCTCTTCCAATGCTTCATAATGACTCAATATGTAGCCCTCAAATGGGAAATGGAGGGTTGAATTGGAGCATTTCCAGGCATATGGAAGGCCAAATATCAAGGTATTCATTACTTGATGAGGAAAAATCCAAATATTGTTTTTTTAGCACAAAAACCAATGTATGTGGGTTGTAATGGTGTAATATGCATATACACGAGATGTATAATTGATAACCCATGTGTATCTTCAAAAATGTCTTTTTAAGGGTAAATTGAAGCATCAGGGATATAGTGAGTAAAGGGGGTATAATGAGTCTGCATAGGGACAAGGGAAGGACATCAAGCCCAGATGCATAAGATGTTCCAAATCATTCTATAACACATACTTTGTTGCATATAATATTACACATGAATCCATGTTTTTATCAATATTCTTACTCAACTTTGACTTTAAGAATGATAGTGCATTAAACATTCTTCAATCCTCCACTAATCCCAAAATCATGGTTTGACATAAATATTCTAATTTGAAATATTATGATATGTTTTCTTGTAGGTATTGGATATCACCTAAAATAGTCCATAATATTCTTATTGCACCACATTCTAGAGTATTCTCCAATATAGCAAATTGATCCCACATTATTTCACCAAAGCATTGGGCTTGTTCAAACAATTTTTCCTCATCTAGAATAACTTAACTATGTTCTCCATATATCTTAGTCTCTTGGAAAAAGTGGCTCACTAAATTTTTTTTTTCTTCTAAAAATACCTCCTTTAAAGTTCTTCTACTTTGACACCCATTCCAATATCGAGGGTATACCACAAACATGGCCTCCAATAATTCATCTCAATGAAATCGTTCTCTTATCCTTGATGCTAGTGATTTTGAAATTCCTATCAAGTTATGTCTCACTATTTAAATCACAACATTGCTAAATTGTTCTCTTGAAATAGGGAACTCTTTGGTGGTTCATCCTATCTTATGAATATAATTAAAGGGAACCATATACCCATGCACTTCCATACATAGCATCCATTTTTCATTAAACTCTAAAAAAGTTTCATTGCTTTCTATTTTGATGATCCTAGTCCAACTTGTAAACTCTAGACCTATAAAAGACTTTACAATCATATACACATTGTTTATTGCGACACATTAAAATTTTCTTGCATTGTGTATTCTGCAACATACATTGTGTGAATTTGAGAGATTTTCATGAGGACATTCATTTCATGTAGGATAGGAAGCATTCCAACCAATGTTAATAATATATCTATATCAGTTAGTCGAAAAAGAAGAACTCGAGCTTTTTCTACATTGACGCAATGCTCATACATTTCCCCTACCAAGGATTCATACTGACTAAATAGTTTTTGAGTTGGCCCTTTCAATGAGATCCATCTTGTATCAACATCTTTTAGTAGTTTTTTCCATTTGTAAAACTGACAACATTTTTTTGAAACTCCAAAAATCATTTGGGACTATGATAAAAGTATGCATGAACCTCTTTGACAAGATTTTCAACTTTTGAAACAAATGGAAAATCGCTTTCTATTTTAAATGAAAGATTCCTCCTATGAGCCATGCAATGAATACTAAGAATATACAATGAAGTTGATAGTTGTAGCCTAAAACAAAGGTCATTCCTTTGTCCTTGCATTACTGATACTCCCTATACTCCAACACATACCAAATTTTTTGTGATCATTAAATGACCCATACCACCAATTTCATTCAAAATAGTAATAACAATTTCATATAGATTTTCCACTGTAGAACTATCACTCATTTTATTAATTCCAAATAGATATGAATTCCTAATATGGTCATTAACCATATAAATTATCATGCAGATCCATGAAGTATTATCAATAGGGTAACCTCATCCAAATACAATGAAAAAAACCCAAAATTTGCAATCTTCTCTTTCATATATTCCTTTTCTATGTGAGCTAGATATTTTTCCCATTCCCAACCACTCATTATAAACCAACGAGAATATGGAAAATTTGACACTTGAAGAAAAGAAAGATATTTCATGTAATTTAGATAATCTATCATAGGACGGCCACTAGATAATATCTCAATAATATACACAATTGAATTGTATTTCACAAAAAATTTATTCCCATCATCTTTCCAAATAGAGATATGATGGATCCTATACTTACTGTAATGTCCCCATTCAAATAATTGCATAGCAGGACAATTCCAACAATCCTACTAGTTTCCTAGGTTGGATGGATACATTTGGATTTTTAATAAGGGAGATAATAAATGATGTTCAGACAATAAAATGGAATAAATATTTAATAATGGATCTAATTAAATAAATACAAAATAAAATTGAAGTGGCAATGGAGCATGGAGTCACATGGAGATTATGGGGCCCACAAAAGCTAGAATTTCTGTGCCACATGACATCCTCATCTTGCAATTTTGAATACATGGAATTCCTAATGTTCTTGGATGATTTAGAAGGCTAATACACTTTTCCATATGCATCATAGTTCGAATTTGGAAGGAAATGTAACTTACATGGGAGAGGAATAGTCAAATGGGAGTTTCTTGGACACTTGGGCTAGATTCCCTAACATCTATGACATTTATGACACCAATGATGAAGAAGCCATGAATTTTATGAAATATTGAATACCTGAAGGTTGAAATATTACCATTATTACATGTCATTCCTAAATATAGAATCCAATAGGGCGCTCATGTGAGTTGGGTAAGCTCAATGGGTCCCTACTCGAATTTGGGGAATATGGAAGGCTAGGGAAGGGAGGACACATGGAAAATATTGAGCACACACCCTAATTCGAATTGGCTTGATTTTGTGCATGGATTGGTAACATTACAAGGATAAATATTTTTATAAAATACAAGGATCAACCAAGATAAGGGATTTTTATCATTTGAAAAATTTGCATTTGTGAAGAGAGAGAGTTAGTGGATGACTAGTTTCTTGCCTTAGCCAATTTCTAGGGTGAAATATTCCCATCCAAGTTGGTGTTTGGAGAGCCCATTCAGGTATTTCATGGAGATATAATGGAGTTTGTATTTGAATTTTTAATATACAAATAATCTCATGTTTTACTCTAGTGCAACACATTCTCTCAACCATTTCCAGTTTTAATTGCATATTCTTGCTCATGGAAGGATTGTGCTTTGGGTGAGCCATTTTAATATTTGGAAGAGCTTATAATGGTCCATTTATAAATTTCATCATATTAATATACTATTTTATTCATCTTCAGAAAGTCTCAGGTCGAAATACCAAATGGTTGTATGTAAAAATGATTATTAATGAGCAAACAATGACCATTTCCCCACTATATTGATGTATGCCGTTGTAATGATGATGATTTCTAATGTAAGAATGTTTATATGATATATTTATGATGAATGGAATTAAATTTATGGTTATTAAAATTTTTATATCTAGTACTTAAGCATTTGAAGTCATCTTACTCAGTTTATTTGCATTTGGAGAAGATTTGGTGCCATTTTCCCAAGGGTCGAACTAGTGATTTTGTAGCTGTTTGGGAGAGGGTTATAACAGTATTTATAAAATGAATAATGATGCACATGAGAAATTAATAATGTAACTTAAACATCCTCTTCCTCTGTTTATAAATTAGAGTGGGTTTGGGAGTATTTGGGAAGCCATTTTCAACATTTGTTGTGGGGGAATTGGAGCCCCAATTTGCTAGTGAAAACTCCTACCTTGGCCAGAATATTAAACAAGTTTGAAGAAGTATTTGGAGGGTCATAAATAATACCTGAATATAATATTCAAATCTTAATATCATTCATATACCTTCTTAGAATGTTTGGGAGCATTTGGGTCAATTTGGAGATCTAGACATCAAAACTAGTCAAAGGTGGAAATAGGGAAAAAGTGTAAAATTAGTCATTTTAATAAAATTTCCAAAAAGGGACATTACACTTACCTCTATTTTTCCCTTAATGAATAATAAATTTTTATATTCATATTCATATTTTGCATGTTGACATTCCTCAACATATTTCTCCTTGTCATTTATAGTTTCCTTAACATGCACCTTTTTTGCATGCTTCTCTAGTGTATCTAACTTCATCTACAATTTCACTACCTTGAGAAGTTTAAAACTACATGGAATGAATTTAAATTCTCATGATGTCTCTTTATCATTTGCTGAAGGTATTGGTTCAATAAATGGAAATTGTGAGATCCATCTTGCTTGGAATATTCTCCCTATGTTCCATTATACTATTTTCATTTTTCGTGAATGGATTGTCACCTTCCAAGAAAAAAAGGTCAACATTTTCATCACCAATTTTCCATGAAATTAAATTTGTATCACTTTGATATCTAGAGGATCCTATTATTCCATCCCTTATATGGATATTCGATTCATTCTCACACTTGTTAACATATCTCTCACTAATAGACTACTCTTAAGAGCTTGAGGCATGAATAGAATGTGCATTCCTTGATAGAGGATTTTGAAACTATGATAGTACATACCTCTATCTTGATATTTTATTCCCATAACCAGTGCTTGACATATTACTAACTAGATATTCCACAATTAAAATTCCATTGATCTAGAAACTAGAAGTGAAACTTGCATGAAACAATAATATAAATTTAGTAAAATTCCATGCAAAGCACAAATTGATTTAGAAAAATGAACTTAAATCATGGGAATAGACTTGAAAACTATACAATCGTAAATATAAAGAAACCTCTCTATGAATATGAAGGTTCAATAAGATGCATTAGTTTTCAAATCTCCCTAGGAAGCTTTCCATGGCTTCTCTTTCAATGCAAGCATGAATAAAAATAACAACATTAGAAGGAAGTTGTGTGACTAAGATGATATATGAATGTTTAATAAGATGCATTGAAGTTGTTGAATATATTTTTTTATTGATGTCAAAGGATCAAATAGTTGGAATTGATATCAAAGGATTAAAGATGTCAAAGGATCAAAGATGTCAAAGAAGTCAAAGGGTTAAAGAATCAAAGATCAAATGGACCGGAATTCAAAGGAATAAAATGAAATTGCTAAAAGACTTTCTCTCAAAACCATCTTGAATAAATACATATCAAAGAATGTGGAAGTCACATATAGCAATTATACCACCATTACATTGGCCACAAATTGTTAATGTTTGAGCAAAAACTGGACTATGCTTGAATTTTAAAAATTTTCTTTAATGAACAATCATAGCATATGTTAATCTCATAAATAATTCAATCACATAAGACATAATATGTACCGTAGGAAAACCCTCAAAATATGGAGGATAATAAAACCAACATTTTTTGAGTATGATAGATAATTGCAGAGAATGATTTCCAATACATGAGCAGATTGCCTGATAAGAGATAGAAATAGAGAAGAGATCAATAAGAACATTGTCTGAGCCTTTCCAAGTGCACAACACTTTAATAACAAGCTTATCCAGTCATGCAATGAGAGGTAAAAAATGGTTGCATGTTGTTTTTCACTATGAACACTATGTGCACTGTTCATACATTAACCTTTTGCACCTTCCTTGACTTAGTCCCCACTTGTCACCTTGATATTCTCTCCCATGCAGAAGATATGTGCCTTCCTTCTTTCACCAAGTGTTAACTATCTTTAATAGAATGTGAACTGATTGAACTGAGTGTGAATTGATTGAACTGAACTCAACCATCAACTAAATGATTGGCCATTATTTATGAGTTTAACTTAATGTATTTAGTGCTTCACAATCAATGCCATCCATGAACAAACACTTTGCATAAATCAAGGAGTAGATTCCTTAATTAACTAAAACTTATTTTTCACAACTGAGACTTACCTTATGTCTTTGAAATTCTAGTTCACTGTAGGTATGACATGGGAAATTCAAATCCTTACTCTCTCTCTATGCTGATCTCATTTATCATTAATTAAATACTGCAAGGTTCATATATGTAATATTAATTTATCATATCATACTCAAAAGGACTATTCCATACTAATGATCATTTGTATTACCTTGGGTCATATAGTCATATGGTAAAGTAATTCACTCTAGGGGTAGCTAATCCTTAGAGGAGAACTATAGAACCTAGTGACCATGACTATCTATATATCACATAGCATATTTACATGATTTGATACAACACAAGTATAGAATTTGATACAAAAAATTCTATAGTCTTGATAAAACACAAGACCAGTCTTGATACAACAAAATATTTCAATATTGATACAACAAAAGATTCTGATCTTGATGCAACACAAGATCTTGATCTTGATACAACATAAGATACTGATCTTGATACAAAATAAGTTCATAGTACACGCATCTTTCATGAATAAGACTTGATACGACATAATATCCTAGCTTGATACAACACAAGCTTCCTTAACTTAATACAACATAAGTTCCTAAATTCATACAACACAAGTTCCTTAACTTGATACAACACAAGTTTATGAACTTGATACAACACAAGTTTATGAACTTGATACAACACAAGTTCCAGACTTGATACAACACAAGTCCCCTAAAGAATGATTCCTAATGTTGTACATTTAAAACTCCCTCTCAGCGAGGGAGACATTCTCTACCATACAAATATTATCTCAGAAGTGTTTTAACTTTGTCACAGATAGAGGATTTGTCATCACATATGCAATATTCTCATCAGTAGATATGTACTGAAGTTTTACTATACCTTTCTCAACCATGTCTAGAATGAAGTGATACTTCATTTCTATGTGTTTCGACTTGTCATGAAACATAGGATTTTTGGAAAGCTTTATAAAACTCTGGTTGTCACACCTGATCACTATAGGCTCTAAATTTTCACTGAACAATCCTCCAAGTAGATTTCTAAGCCACACTACTTCTCTATAAGCAATACTAGCAACAATGTATTCAGCCTCTACACTACTCTGGGAAGCTGAACCTTGCTTTCTCCTAGACCAAGAAATCATAACAAAACCCAAACTAAAATAGTAACCAGAAGTGCTATTCCAATCAACAATGTTTCCACCCCAATAAGAATCAGTATATCTAAGCAATAAAAATCCTCCATTGGAGAAATACCTGAGTCCATAAGTCTTTGTACCATGGAGGTATCTCAAAATATGCTTATCTGCAACACAATGTTTGTGTCTAGGATCAGTCATGAATGGAATCAAAATTCTAATTGCATAGAAAATGTCTAGCCTCAAATGTATTAGGTACATCATCGAGACAATAAAATGTCTATATATTGTGGGGTCCACTAGATCCAATCCAGTCTTAGTCTCATGGATTTTCCTCAAATTGGTTTCCATCGGAGTATTCATGTATTTACAATCCACCATGCCAAAAATGCACAAGATGAAAATGTACTGCCCTTGAGATAGAAATATCTCATCATTACTCTGCCAAATATCAAGGCCTAGGAAGTAGTGCATAATACCTAAGTATTTCATATCGAACTCTGAGGTAAGCTCCCTCTCACACTCAACAATAATTATTTCCTCTCCAGTGATGAAAATATCATCCACATATAGGAGTAAAATCATAGGATGGTTCTCCACTACTTTGAATTACAAGTTTGAATATGCATCACTCTTCAAGAAATCCAATTTTTGAAGATAACTGTCTATTCTGGAATACCAAGCTTAGGAAGCTTGTTTTAACCCATGGAGGTCTTTATTCAACTTGCACAAATGGGACTCCTTCCCATGTATCACAAAACCCTTGGGATGCTCAATGCAAACCTCTTCCTCAATCTCACCATTGAGGAAGGAATTCTTCACACCCATCTGGTGAAGCTTCCAGCCCAAAAATGATGCATGTGAAATAATAGATCTAATGGTGGTATACCTGATCACTAGAGAAAAATTATCCTTATAATAAATTTCCTCTTTCTGAGAAAATACACTGGAAAAAAATCTGGATTTGTACGTGTCCACACTACCATTTGCAACATGCTTTATCTTGTAAAGCCCTATGGAAGTTAAAACTAACTTCCTCTCAGGTCTGGGAACAATATCCTAAACATCATTCTTTAGAATAGAATGATAGTCTTCTATCATAACATCTTTCCACACTTGTTGCTCTACAACCTCTTCATACGATGAAGGATCTGAGTCACTGATGTTTCTCATCAATGCAACATATCCTCAATACCTATTAGGATGCTTGCACTCTCTGGAACTATCTCTCAACACATCTTGGCACCATGTCAACCTCCTCTTTGCAGGAGGTTCATTAACCAATTCAATTGGTTCATCAATGAAATGTAGCTCTATATGTTCTATTGGATTCTCCCTCTAAACATTAGAAGGGGAAGAATCATCATCATGTTCCTCTGATATAGGAGCCTCAACCTCCTCTGTCTCTAGATCACATTCAATCTCTTTTGAACACGTGAATGTTTCCTCCTCATGGAAATTCACATGTCGACTAACCTAAACATGTCTCTCACTGGGTACATATATTCTAAATGTCTTGGAGGTCTCACTGTAGCCCAAAAAAGTTCCCTTCTTGCCAGAAAGTTCCATCTTGGTTTTTTTTTCTTTTGGTATGTGAATATACATGGGACATCCAAATATATGAAGATGTGATATGTATGGTTTCTCACCAATAAACACCTCTTCATGTGTTTTCTCATTAAGAACTGTATCCATACTTCTGTAAAGTATGTAGACTATTGTACTAGTGGATTCTGCCCAAAAATAAGAAGATATATCATGATCATGTAACATGGATTTTGCATCCTCACAAATAGCTTTTTTATTTCTCTCTGGAACCCCATTCTATTGTGGGTTGTAAGGAACTCTTAACGGTTTACATATCCCTTCATCACTACAAATCTAATTAAAAGCAATTGTTTCAAATTCTCCACTGTTATCATACCTTAGGGAACTAATATGGCTACTTGTATGATTCTCTACTAAGGCTTTATATTCTTGGAATTTACTGAAGGTTTCACTCTTGTCTTTCATGAAATAAATCCAGGCCATACGAGAGAAATCATCAATGAACAATACATAGTAAATATGTTTAGTGAGGGAAGGGGATGACATGGGTCCACATACATATGAGTGAACTAAATATAAGATTCCTTTATATCTAGCATAGCTTCTGGGAAAATTATTTTTAACATTATTTCTTAAAGCACAACCCAGACAAATAGTATCATGCACAAAATCAAAACTATTCATACCATTCACTATTTGCTGCAAACCAGGGGGTTCTCTGAAGTAGAGGTTCCAAGACTCCTATTCCAAAGCTTGCATGGGCTAATAGTATGATGTACTATGGCTAAAATATACTTTACTGAAACCTTGTGAGATCCTCCCTCTTGAACTCCAATGATAGTAGTAGTATCAATGTTTCGGTTCTTCGTCCATAAGCATGCTTGATTCTCCATGAAGATAACTCAGATGCCCTCCACATGTAGTGTGTTTCCTAAACTTATCTAAAAAGACATGGATCCAACTCCTTGGATTGAATTTGTGGAATTTTCCCCCAATTCTACCATGCATGAAAATTGTTTCACTTTTATGTTGGAGATCGTGGCCTTGAACCCTAACATGTGCTTGGAAGAACCACTATCAATCAACCATGTATCTTCTCCTTTGATGAGATATATAGAAAAAGCAGAAACAAGGTAATACTCCATCCTTGTCTCTTTCTCCTTGGGTGCATATTCCTTGGAAGATTCTTGTATGACAGTGGAAGCATGAAATCTTCCTTCCCTTCTTTTCCTTGTATGGAAATTATGTGCAAAGTGGGTCATCTTTTGATAATAATAACATAGAATCTTTGATTTTTCAAAACATTTATTAATATCTTCTTCTTTGAACAAAATAACTTCTTGGGAGTCAAAAGGCTTCCTCCCTTTCTTAGTTCTTGTCGTGAGGGAAATATTTTACTCCTTAGTGCTCACAACTTTGTTCTGGATGCACCCTTATTCTTGGATGCAATCATGCCAAAGTATTTCGAAGTTGGGATGCTCTTCTCTTCCATTTACCACATCAAGAAAAGTCTCCCATGAGGATGGGATTTGGTTGATGGCAATTTGAAGAAGGTCATCCTCATCTATCTCCACAATGATGCTTGCAAGTTGATCCTTCACCTGTGAAATTTTTGTGAACAAGGAAGCTATAGTCTCATCTCTTTCCATATTCATGTTGCGCAACTTGTTTTTCAAAGCCATGTTTTGAGTAGGGGCCTTCTTCTCATAAATATTTGTGATTGTTTCAAAACAATCCTTTTTCGTATTCAATGGTGTGATCACCAAAATGAGGTTTTACTTCATAGATTCATATATGATCCTCTTTTCCTTTGCTTGAATCTTCTTGTAATTGGTTCTTCATGCATTTGTAGTGGGATATTTGATCACGGTGGTCACAAAGGAACTAAGATCATGCTCTTCAAGAATGTTAATCACCATCTCCTTTCGTGTGTTGAAGTTTGAGGCACCTTCAAGTTGGTCTTATGATTGGACGGATATTGATGCCATTTCTTCAATGTCTTTCTCAAAACTTCAAGATATGTGTAGGTTTAGAATGTTTGCACAAAACTAAGCTCTTTCATTCCCATGATCTGATACCATGTCAATGTTTGAGAAAAAAAATAGAAGATGCTTGAACTTTAAAATTTTCTTTAATGAACAATCATATCATATGTTAATCTCATAAACAATTCAATTGCATAAGACAAAATATGTACCCTGGGAAAACCCTCTAAATCTGGAGGATGAAAAACCCAACAATCCTTTGAGTATGATAGATAATTGCAAAGAATGATTTCCAATACATGAGTAGATTTCCTGATAAGAGATAGCAATAAAGAAGAGATCAATAAGAACATTGTATCAACCTTTCCAAGTGCATAGCACTTTAATAACAAGCTTATTCAGTCATATAATGAGATGTATCAAATGGTTGCATGCCTTTGTGCACTATGAACACTATGTGCATTGTTCATACATTAACCGTTTGTTCCTTCCTTGACTTGGTGCCAAGTTGTCACCTCAAAATTCTCTCCCATGCAGAAGAAATGCACCTTCCTTCTTTCATTGGGTGTTAACTGTCTTTAACTAAATGTGAATTGATTGAACAGAACTGAACTAATTGACCTAAATGTGAAATGATTGAACTGAACTGAACTGATTGAACTAAATGTAAACTAAATGAAATGAAATCAATCATAAACCAACTGCTTAACCATTAGTTAGGAGTTTAACTGAATGACTTTAGTTCTTCACAATCGGTTCCATCCATGAACAAACACTTTTCATAAATCAAGGAGTAGATTCCTTAATTTACTAAAACTTGTTTTTCCACAACCAAGACTTAACTGATGTCTTTGTAATTCGAGTTCATTGAAAGTTTGACATGGAAAATTTGAATCCTTACTCTTTCTCTATGTTGATCTCATTTATCATTAATTAAATAATGCATGGTCCTTATATGTATTATTTAATTAGTCATCTTATCATATCATACTCAGAAGCCTTATTCCATATGTATTACCCCGAGTCATATAGTCATATGGTAAAGTAATTCACTCTAGGGGCAGCTAATCCATAGAGGAAAATTATAGCACCTAGTGACCATGACTATCAATACATCACTATGCATATCCACATGAATTGATACAACACAAGTCATACTTTGATACAACACAAGTATATAGTCTTGATACAACACAAGATCATAGTACATGCATCCTTCATGAATAGGACTTAATACAACACAATGTCCTAGCTTGATACAACAAAAGATTCCTTAACTTAATACAGTGTAAATTCCTGATTTGATACAACACAAGTTCCAGACTTGATACAACACAAGTCCCCTAGAGAATGAATCCTGATGCTATAGATTTAACACAAATGTGCACACATTTATACACATAAAAGAATATTGAAATGAACAAATACTATTTGTGAGATTATGAATAAAGAGAAACTAAATTGTGTGTAAAGTTCCCATAAAGAAGTTGGTAAGCAGTACAAATATTTGTAAGGAAACCTAAGAAACAAACCCTTGTGTGCAAAACTCCCACAAGGGTGTTGATATATGTGCATCATAAATGACAAAGATGATTTGCGAAAATTGGCACGTCTAGGCAGGTCCTTACTTAATAAAAGCAATCTAGTGGGGAATTATCCAAACTTAAGGGACTTCACCAAGTGGACACATCTCTTGAGTAAATAAGATTATAAATAAGCAAGAGATGGATGAGGTGAATTAAACTTGTGAAAGATGAAGATATAAATATTTGACAAGTTTTAGAATTTTTGGGGTATTAATGGATCGTCGATCGTAAAGAGTATCTTTATGTAGGCGATCCATAGTGCGCAATGAACAATAATTAAGTACACTTGAAGAAAGGAGACCTATATTTCGAATGTGCAAAGTTCCTGCTCAGTAAATATGAAAATTGTAGAGAATCAAGTGTGATGGAGTTGGAGATTATACTTAGATGCATAACACATATCAATTAAGAAGATGTAGATCGCAATTGTTTTTGCACATCGTATTTTGGGAAACTGTCTGACGTAGATACACAGACACAAACCAATAGGTTGTAGCAGTTGCATAATTTGAGGAAAACATATTTCTCTATTTAAAATATTTATATGCAATCATATTTCATCTCAGGGAGGTTGGATAGGGAAAGGAGTAGGGGGTTGTAGCCTCCTTCTAGCTAGTGCTGGTAAATACAACCAAGTTGCAACAACATCTTTTTGCGGTTGA